>LUKR01001877.1:0-11145 GCA_019395275.1 Puccinia brachypodii
ATCCTCCAACCAGCCCCAAACCCAGTTCGGCCACGCACAGCGCCCTAATAGCGGCTCGACCCCCAACATGGTTCTCAAAACTGCCAATCAGACTACCCCCTCCCTCGGCTCGTTCAGTCCGGCAACGAACACTAGCTCACTGCCCTTACCCAAATCATTCTCCGCGGCTGTCTCCCCCGGCAAGGAGATCGACAGTCGAGCTATTCACTCTAACGGGATCCCGAACAACGCCTGGGAAGTCAATCAAAACCAACCCATCGTCGAGTCCGCCCCCCACGTCAATGGTCATCAGTTCTCCGCCCCCGCCGATTACTCTCGTGAAACGCTCCTCAATCTATACTCCGAAAACCTGGCCACCAAATTACCCCCTGATCTGGAGATCAATGATCCCGCTGTTACCGTCGAATTTGTCGGGGCTCCGTTAGCACTCACAGAAATGACCGAGGCGGAGAAAGAGGTGAGTCCGAAAAAATAAATCCATTTGCCTTGAGTCTCCATCTTCGCCCGCCCTCGACATTCCCTAAATCTTACAATTCTCGCATCATTTTTGAATTGCCTCTTCAAGTTATTTGCTGGTAATTTCAATAGTGAGAAGCGCGCAGCCAACAAAGTCCAACCTCATCACAACATCCACGACCATTCTCTGGGTGTTCCTGCAACCCCGGAGACTACCGTTAGCCATAGCCTGGGTAACAACAACAAACTGTCTGTCGGAGGCCCCGTCAAACTTGGCAAGCACACCCCCATCGAACGCTTTAACAGTCTCGGAATACAGGGAGGCGTCCTCGCCGGTGTTGCCTCGCCCACGCACGCCAATGCTAGACGACGAGGTGAGAATGAACTGGATTCCAATGGTACGTCTTAGTCCGCGCTCGATACGCCTGGTTTTCGATTCAGGATAGTCTGCAAAACTTACCCAAGACCAAACCTTTGCAGAGAGCCCCCGTCGTTTCCAGCGCTCTGACGATCCCTCGGGGAATGTCGCCGCGTGGAACGGAACTCCTCGCGATCGCCGAACTCGCGAGCTGGCCTCACCTTCAGATGGCAAGTGGAAGAGGGGGGTTTCCTTCGAGGAGAAGATGCAGGCCTCGCAGGACAGTCCAGGAGGCGCCAACTTGAAATATTCAGTTTTAGATAAAATGGTAAATCGTACTTCACTCCCTCGACCCGCTTAAAAAATCTTTTGCTGATCCGCGATCAATCTTTGTGGCAGCGCGAGAAGGCTGCTGGCAATCTTGATGCATCTTCTAAAGAACCGCATCATCAGCCTTTCTACTCGACAGGTCAAACAAACGACCGGGGTGATTTGAATGTAGTCAATGAACCATCCAATCAGCCTCAGCAATCTGGCGAAGATTTTGCCACAGGTCGCAGCTTGTATGAAAACGAAGGGCACCCTTCACCTATCAAAGGAGAATCTGGGCACCACCATCAAGGGTCATCTGGCGGACCGACCACATCCACTGGTGTGAGACCTCCTTCGAGCGAACTTAACCCTGAAAATATCGCTTGGCAATACCGCGACCCGTCTGGGACCGTTCAAGGCCCCTTTACGGCTTTCCAGATGCAAGAGTGGTATAAGGCAACGTTCTTCCGCGACGACCTATTGGTTAAGAGGGTGATTGACGTCGCCTTCGAAACCTTGGAAACATTGATCTTGCGAGTCGGGGATCGTGATCGACCCTTTTTGTCACGCCCTCCTCCTGCCCTACCCCCCAACCTTCCGCTACCACAGGTCCATAGTCATAATCATCAACTCTCCACATCACAACTTTCACCCAGGCCACAGTCATCTAATCTTTTAGATCAAACATCCAGTCTCTCGCTTCAGACCGAAAACTTATCTGCTGCAGATTCCACACTCCCATCCAATTCATCCAGTGCGCCTAGCCAACATGCCCCGATGTCAGCCCCCGATCCTTGGAATGGGATTGCCCCTGGAAGATCACCTCTATCGCATCCCGGAAATATACCAGCGTCCACCCCTTTGGCGTCCGGAGCCGGATGGAACTCGTCCCTACCAGCATATGCTGGCCATCCCGATCTACGAAATAACGATTTCGTGATTAACGATGGATTGATTGATTTTAACAATGTCAACCTGCTTAACAATGGCCTCATGCCCAACATGCACAATATGCCCAACTCCTATATGTCTTCGGACACTCTTCGCTTCCTTCAACATGTCCAACATCCCGCTTTATCTATGGCTGCCGCAAGCGGCTACCCATTTCCTCTACCAATGCCTCCACAACCCCCGAACTTTGGTCAGATACCGCCAATGCCCCATTTATCCAATCCTGCAATGAACCCCATACTCGCAGCACAACTTCAATCCCAACTATTGGGACCATACCTTTTCAACAACATGGCGCATGGTGGGAGTGAGGGAATTGAACCCCAAGCCGACCGCCCCTCTCACGAGAACATAATGCCCCACTTGCACCATGCCGATCCCTGGCAAGTATCTCCGCAGCCCCCTAATGACTCTTCGGTTGGAGTGACCGATCGAAATTCTCTTCAATCTACGCGTAACCACGACCAATCCACGTTCGCCTCAAAGCCGGACGAAGGAGGATTTCACGAGCCAGTAGCACATGCCGATGTTCCACAAAGAAGGGACGACATCCGACAATCAGGCCAGTATTCGGCCGGCCCACAAACATCAGAACTTCAATCTCCGGTCCATGAGCAGACTCGTGCTAAGCCCAAGTCCCAACCAGTCTCAGCAGTCAATTCCGAAAAAGAAGTAAGGACTCTCCCTGTCATCGGAAATATCGCGCCTCCCGTCGCCTTACTTCCTAACAATGTTTCTGCTGTCTCTGTTGGACAGGAATCTGTAGGGCCAACCAACAAGCCAGCTCAAGCACCAGCCCCCGCCGATCCTGTCCGGGACAGTTCATCACCCCAGTCACCGAGTACAGCCGTACCCGACAGCACACTGACCTCTGAGCAGACCAGCTCTAATCAATCTTGGCGCAACGTCACTCACCAACCGTCAGCAAATCCACCCAGTGTTCCCCGCAGCTCGGGGTCCGTTGCTCCATCGGTCTCCAAGTCATCCGGCAAGATTGTCGTTTTGAGTAAAGCGCAGCAAGATGAACAAGACCGACGAACCGCTAGTATTCAAAAGGCACAATTACAACTCAAAGAGGCCCAAGCTGTGGAACGTGCGGCACGAGAAGCTTCTGAGGCAGCAGCAGCAGCCACTGCCTCTTCTTTCAATACACCAGCGCCATGGTTGAAGGAAGAGAAGGTCACCTCGAATTTGTCATTGACAGAGATCCAAGCTATCGAAGCCAAACAAACGGAGAAACGGCGATTGGTAGAGAAACAAGCGGCTGCCAATCGGGCCATGGCCGAGCAAGCCATGGCAGCCGAACGAGCGATGAAAGCTGCAAAGGAGAGTTTACCAGCTACCTCTAATTGGGCAACCACGGCTTCCTCACCTACGAAACAATCATCGGGCCCTACCGTTTGGGGATCTAAGGAATCTGAAACTCCATCGACACTCAATAATGGTCCTAAGCAGAGTATGAAGCAGATCCAAGAAGAAGAAGCTCGTAAGAAATCGATCGCTCTTCAACAACAACAACAATTATCTAAAACTAGTGCTACCGCTAGTGCAGTTAAAACTATGGGCGGTTATGCGGGTACTGTAGCTTCGACTAAGGTAAATGATGATTTCTTGGGAAACTTTTCAAGTGACGCGATCGATCGAGCTCCTAACGCCAAACCCTTTTTTCTCCTTTTGCAGCCTGCAGTGAGTGGCCCATGGGCGGTCGTAGGAGCGAAGAGTAAGGTGATTGCGCCACCAGCCACAGTTGCCGCCCGTTCTTCGGTCGTAGGAACTGGCCCCGTCCGTATCGCTCCATCAGCGGGGGCGACCACGACATCTACTACGAAACCTGTCCCTAAAAATATGACGACTATCGTCAATAAGCCGACCAGTAAATCATCTCAATCAGGCACTAATAATGGCGTAGTGGCTACCGCTACTACTGCTACCATTATTACCTCTAGTAATTCAACCCCTACTCTCGACGGCCCTCCCCCTGCCTCTCCTGAATTCATGAGATGGTTGAGGGAAGCTTTACGTGGAATGAATAATGGTCAGTTTAGCAGTACAAAAACTTCTCTTTCTAGTTGTGGAGTAGATGATAATTGACTGGCACCATTTTTCGGGTTTTCAGTGGATGATTTTGTGAAGATGTTATTAGATTTCCCAGTGAATCCAGACGAATCAGTTTTAGAGATCGTGTCAGATAGTGTTTATGCCGGTAGTGCAACATTAGATGGACGGCGATTTGCGAAAGAGTTCAATGCGCGGAGAATAGCAGATGTAGCGTCACGCGCTGCTCACAACAACAAGACCAAGAATGGAGCAACTTGTGGTTCGAATGGCGTCAATAACTCTTCCACTCTTCTCTCTAACGGTCTTATCACCGGTGTAGCGGGTGGAATCAATAAGAAACAATCGGGGTATCTTCATATCCCTTCATTGGCTACTACTTCTACTTCTACCTCACCCGCCTCTGCTGGAACTACTATGGCTGACGCTCTCAAACTTCAACCTACCCCGAAAAACGATGGGTGGGGCTTCGCTGTCGTTGGTGCTAAGAAAAAGAAAAAATGATTACTTCATCCATTCCTTTTGGTGAAAAAAATCTGCTTCAGGGTCGATCAGGTGATCTAGTTAGATTTACTTTTTCTGAATTCATTCATTCATTCATTCGTTCATTTGTTTTGCTTAGTCTTGTTTTCTTTTTTTTCCCCTTCATTCAAAAAATCTGAGTAAACATACTCTTGTTTTTCTTATATTTTTTTTACAACAAAAAGATCAAGTGACAATTACGTGATCATCAATAATAACCAATTATTAGTTCAAGATTTGTGATTGGTATTTTGTGTTTGTCTAACCCTTTCTTTGTTTTTGTTTTGTTTTGTTTAGTGCACTTTGTTTTTTTCTTTTTTCTTTGTTGAATTTGGTGGTTTTGAGCGGCAATGGGGAATCCTTTATTTCTTCCTCCAAGAGTTGGTGAAAGTACGAAGGTACACTTTCATTTTCCAGCCAGACTAAAATCTGGATGAGGAAGACCAAGTGCAAGAGCCAGGTCAAAAACCCCAAGAGAGAAAGATATATACAAAAATGGAATGGGTTATGGTTAATGAATTCAGTTGGCCCAGCCAAAAGAAAAAATAGGGTCTTGAGCCATAAAGGGTTTTTTTCATTGGTTGGAGGCAATGGAAAATTTTATTCTGGATCACTTTTTTTCTAGTTGGGCATACAAGCTTGAGTGGTTGACGTATGAAATTGGACGTAAAGTTTTGATTTCAATATATGATTTCCTCAAAAAACTGGAGAAGGGGGAAGGAGGAGCGAATTGTATGTCCAATCCTCTTTGACAACAATCCGAAGGAATTTGTGGGACGATTCAGTGAGCGCGGACCATTAAGATCGCTTTTATAAATATGTTTCATTTGAGATCAAGAAGGTTTTTGTCGGCATGGATATGCCGTTGGACTGAAATTTTGGTGGCTCATGAGACGCTGTTCCAGACAGCACTTGAGGTGCCGTGCCCTGCCTCCATCAAAAGTTGCACCCATGTCTCACATCATGCCTATGTGCTTTTTGCCCATGTGGGTCGATCGTTTTGGCTTTCTGACTGCAATCACGATAAAGAATCGGTTAGTAATACAGTATGCAAGGTAGATATCCCTAATTTGAAGGAGTGCTGTTGTTACCCATACCTTTTGAAGATTTTGAAGAGCGATGGCCCAGTAAATTGTGGGCGTCGTCAACCAAGGCTTTCATCTGTCCAGTGACGATTCTAAAGTCTTCGGATTTGACAGCTGTGTTGCCACTGCCATCCGTGTGGTTGCATGTGTGTTTGTGGAAATTGATTGGAGAATCAGCTTGCGCTCGACAGGATCGACACATCCCAGCCGATGAAGCGGAGACTCACGCTGCGTTTTCATTTTTCATGACTTCGAACTTTTGATGCAAATTCAATCGGATTGGCAGTAATTAGCATTGTGCCCGTTCTCAAACTATTGGTGGGAGTAGCACCAAACACCGATGAACATGGGATTATGAAGAGTTTACGCACCCAAACAATAGCCTTCAGCTCGGGCACTGCCCCTGCCATGGAACGCGACAACAGCTGGCTCATCCAAGACAGTTTGATATCACGTTCATTCGCCGTTCCGGGGGCAGGTCGTCCGTCGAGTGAGCGCGTATAAGATGCCGCAGTCTCAGCTAGAACTACAGGGCGATCGTGGTTCTTGGAACCATACAACTAAACAAGATACCGGCCTTGGTTTAGTTAGGAGGATAGATTGTTTCCTTTCCAAAAAAGAAAAAAAATACCTTGACAAATTCTTTAAGAGTATCTTGGGCCTCCGTCGGCGAGGGGAGGACGTTCACGCGCTGAAGTCCTGATACAATAGACAAAGTGAAAAAGTGCTACGAGATCAAATCAGAACAAAACACAGCTCCTTTACCTCCATAATGATAGAATGATAATCCTGCGTTTCAAGATCAGAGGTAGAAGAATCAGTCAGAACCTTTGGTCTCAGGCACAAAAACGAAAGAACTCACCAATCATGTCGACCCATTCTTCACCGGGCCAGTATCTTGCATATCCTCCTAAGAGGGCGTCGTTACCTTTTCCAAAGCCGGAATTCGGAGCCCATAACATAACTGAGCACAAAATAAATCAATGCATGGGTAAAATGTCTAGATTTCGGGCGGTGCGGCATACTTTCTACTCACGTGTCTTTGGCGCAACGCTCCTGACAGCTGTTGTCACAAGCTTCCATTTCTCAAGGAATACTAAATATTTTACCACAGATCAGAAAAGATCAATCGGACTGAATCAACCTCGATTTTGACAGCAATGAATGGATCCTACGGGCTGGCTTCAGTCCCCAGGGATACCAGTCTCCATTCATCTGATAAAATAGAACTCTGGGTTAGAAACTTCTTTGAGCAGAACTGCAATTAAATTTACTTTTGACTCACTTCATGGGCGAAGCGAAGCCAAACTGTTATACCTTGGGCATTCAGCATCTGCATTTTCCTGGCGATATTACCGGCCTAACGGAGTTTTATAATTCCATCTAGTTAATTCATGTCGAGGTTGACTGCAGAAAGTTATATTACTAACTATCTCAGGCGTCACTTTTTCTAAGCCTTCAACAGGCATCATCGCTATTTCCCATACGGGCCAACCTACCAGTTGGCGATATTGCGGTAATTGCTAATTGGAATGGCATGGCACATGGGAAAGCAAAAGTTGGATGAGGTTTAGCTGTATGTATAGAGAAAAAAAGAAGAAGAAAAAACAGAGAAGTGGAAATAAGCAGAATAGACGAACCCAATCGATCTCCGCGAGATTGGTGTCTTTCGCATACAGTTGAATATAGCTGCCCATCTTTTGGATTTTGAGTTTAGGACGTTAGTCAAAATAGCATGAACCTACGCGCAAATAAATATGCTGTCTGGCTTACCACAGACATAGGGGCACCTATGCGATTATTGATGTCCAACGGTGTATTGGGCTGTATTGGCTCACTGAGAGCAGGAAGGAAGCCCACTGCGATGCCGTTAACATTCAAGTTGGTGGGCGACAAACCGGTATTGACAGATCTTTTGTTGTGTTTAGGAGATTTGGGAGGCTGTCGGATTTGCTTGTTCGATATATGAAATTTTGGGCCTCGGTGGGTTGATGGAACTGATACTACGATCGAACACAGGAAGCTAGCAGCGAATAATCCACATAGAAATTTCACCATCTTGAAAAATTTCGAATTATTCAAGTTCTGCTCTCCAGGGAAAAAAGATCAAAAGAGGGTCAGATGTGGGCCGCGTAAACTAATTAATAATTCGTCGAGTGGTAAGGAAAGTGGATGATATCAGGGATAATTCCAGTTCCCAAAGGATCCATGGATAGCATCGTATGTATACGCTGGCGGGCTAGCAAGACTGAGCAGACATGCAGGTAGTGATTTCGTGGTTTCCCTGGTAGTAATAAAAGTGGTAGAATCTCAAGTAAGAAAGTCCACCTAATGTGCACAAAACATGCCCCTCCCCACTCTCCCCTTCAATCTTGTCCAAAAAAGGGAGGAGCAAGGCAAGTAACAGGTGAAGTTGAACCCCTTTACCGGAGAACGGGTTTTGCGTCGGCTTTTCACTCTGCCCATCTATCCACCACGTTCAATCAGGTGGAGAGCAGAGGTAGGTACTAGGTGACTAGAGTCACATCATTCTTCCCCCTGCTCATCCTCGAGGAAAAGTTGAGTGCATATACTGTGGACTGGAGAGCTAGCTTCGTAGAACAGCTGGCGATTTTCCCAGTCACCACGGCCACATCAGGAAGACCAGTTGTCCAATGTTTCACAGGCGCGTGAAGCCCTTTGCTCGGTCGGGCTGTGTCCCCCAGCATCTCGGATACGGCCTGGTTGGCCACTCGTCACGCCCGACCGGTCGAGCGGGCACAGTTGCAGGCCGGTTCTTGAGTATGTATACGAACTTCGACGTTCACGTGCCGAGAGTGGGCCGAGAGTGGCGCATCGGGTTGGAACTTTTGGAAACCAGCCAATCGGCGGTGATTGATTGCGGTACATATGTCCCGGCAGGGAGAGGAGAGCGATTTTTCCGCAGGTTCATTCGTCAGACCTGCCAAAACGCACAACATTGATCATTTTGAAGCCGAAGTCTTTGCGTTCGGACATATGGCCCTTTCGCTGGAGCAGTCCTCCGATAGGGCCCCTTTCCGGCAAATTTGTGGATGTATGCACTCTTGGCCGCTTTGCCGAGGGACCTTCTCGAGGAGAGATACTGGTCCCGTCAGTGCCAGTTTAACGGGAAGTAGCCATGAAGTGGACACTTCATGAATTCTTGACTTCAACGCACGACATGTCTACGCAAAGTGCAACGATCGTGCATGCAGCAGGGGTGGGTAGACGTGGGATTGAGGGCAAAGAAGCATTTGCCCGTTTCCCCTTGTGTTTCCCTTCCTCTCTCCTGCAAATATTACTCCTCGCTTCATTCGCGCATCACATGGCGGGCGCGGTTTGTAAAGTTTCCGTCAATCGGGCTGTTGTTCCATCGCGCTGTCGCAGTGTGACAAGCTGGCCGCCCTCCTCTAAGTTTCGATCGCCCGAGTGCTCTGTGCAGCTTGTAGGTCGAAGTTGGGATCACGACCCACCGACAGCCATGATCATCCATTGACGAGCCTGGCTCATTAACGAGGCCGGCGGTATGCTTACGAGCCGCTTCGGTCTCTTCTAATGCCATACCCAATCAGTACACCGCACATAATTCATGTTTTGATTTTATTCAAGAATTGAAACTATTTTCACTCCTTTTCGTTCACATTCAATAGCAGCTACAGAGCATGATGTAGTTATTATGTATACTTTTATTTTATTTTAGCTTTTCGGTCGGCTTCAACCATTTACACGGTGACCAAGTGGCATTCAAGGCTTGATTACCACCATGCGTTACCCAATCCAATTTCAAACAATCTGGTGATACTGTTCGGTCACCGTCTTTCAATGTTAGACATGATATCCAACCTTTGTGTGCTTGTGCAAGACCGGTTTCTTTCGGTCGGCCGGCCGGCCTGTCGTGAAGCAACCTTGTACATCCCAAGCTTGCAAAGGGGCGGCCTCGAGATGATCACAAATGGTCTGGGGTTGCGATGCAAACGGCCGGGGAAGGTGGAATATATAATTGAGATACAGGTGTTTTGCCTGGTTTGCGCCTCACGAGCGCGAAAATGTACAGCCTGTAATTATTCTCGTCACCGATCACAAGCATCATTCAAGAAGAGTCATGATTCTCCACTTGGTGTCGTGGCGCATCCCCTCGGAATTGTCAAGTAGCAGCACTTTCCTCACACTGCTGTCAAGACCTGCCCCATCTCATCGGAAGCCATTCGAATATTCGCCTTCTGACCTCGAATCACCAGCCCCTTAACTAGTTCGGACACATTTAGTCGCGTTCACCATGCAGCTTCTAAAGCATCTTATCCTATCGCTCATGGCAGCACAGGGAATTCTTTCCAAGTCCGATGAACCCAATCAGCCATTTCCACAAGGAATCAAGAAAACTTTTGGCTGTCCTTCAGACCGACCAAATGGCTTTTGTGCTTATGAACCGGATCATACTAGAATGGTCATACCATCAGAATCAACCAAATTCAACAAGGTTGTCATTTACAAAGGTAATGAAGACTCAAGATTATAACGGTCATGAGCCCGTTGTTGATTCTTCTTTATATCCGACTTCTTCAGTGGTCAACGCAACTGAAGTCAAAAGCATGAGCTTCGATTGTACCAACAAGGCATCTCAAAAACTCTTATGCTGTAACACAAAATCGTTGAAGTACTCAAGTGGCGTAAGTTTCATATATGCATCAGATTTCACGTTCCACAGCTGATAAATCGATCCTCCGCATCTAGACTGATCAAAATGGGTATTACGATATCGACGCCAAGGAGGTCACGCACTCGTGTCAAGACGAACAAGTCGAAAAATCCTAGCTCAACAAATTCACCGCAGGGAAAATAAAGTCACCGAAGGGAAGAAATCCGCGAGTGGCTTATCGATTTTTCCGAAGTTGCTCGCCTGAGGCATCTGTCATGAAGATGACCTAGACTGTCCTTTTTGTTTTCATAAGAGTTGATCATCAAAACATCTTTTCCTATCTTCTCAAGTCACATTGCTTGTAACACCTTTTCCTGATTGTGAAAATGCCTTGACAGACACGGCTTTCACTTTTTTTCGCCTCGATTTCCTGAGTAGTTAATGAAAACATTCCATGATCATGTGTTCCCACTTTGAGATATCTAAGAAATGAATTCCCTTGTTTGAATCTGTTAACCTCTCTTCTTTCTTTCTTATTGCTTCCGTAGTTTCTACTCCCCATGGTAGTCAAATTCACAACTTTGAAACTTATTTGGGACGTTTGTCTGCAGCGTTTTGTTGCTCTCATGGAGCATTACTGCTGAGGCCATCTCAAGCCAGCCATCCTCCCATGTACAGTGGCTAGACAGATAAAATTGGCATGTTATTTTGGACTTCAGCACTTCACCCCACAAATCAAAAGTCACAAGACTTGGTCAAATGGTACAAAA
>LUKR01001880.1:0-11131 GCA_019395275.1 Puccinia brachypodii
GATATTTTCATTTCTTATCATTGATTCCAGATCCTATACTATCATTCCTGATATTACAATTTTTTTTTTTTTTTGAAAAAACCATTCAAGTTTTCTATTTTTTTTTTTTTTTTTTTGATAGCATGGTTTTCATTTTTCATACAATTCAAATTTTTGTTTTTTGTGTTTACTTTCTTGTATTCATTATCCAAGGCCTATTTTCCACCCTTTCACCAAACTTCATGACTTCAAGTCTTTGATCTCCCCTCTTGAAATGAAAAACAAGTGGTCATAAACATATGGTAGGTGACTGTACTTATTTCCTTTCTCTTGTCCATAGTAGTTTTCCCACAATTCTCTATTAGGTTTTCTAAGATCAGATTTACAGAGAAAGTTAATCTAACTTGTGAACTTAACTCAACTGGATATCACTTTGAATTTGTAAGGCTTTTAAATACTCTTCCATAATTTGAATTTTTTTTTAGGATATTTGCCTGATGTTCTCAATGAACATCCCAAAAAAAAGCTGGAAGCTATTTCACTTTCTGACAAGCAGGACAGGGATCATATTCTTCACAGTACCCTTGAATTAAACCAGGATTGTGTGTAAATGAATATTTTTCACAACAATTGAAATGCTTATCTCATTTTGACATTGTCATGCGAAAGAAGTGGTTTATGAGTGATAGAGGCATGGAATGAGATTGTTCTCACAGCGACTCAGTTGGGTCAAATGCAATTCCACCAAATAATTTTCATTCACCACATCATTACAGGAAAATGATGGACCTAATAATTATAATGAAGCCAAAGGAAGATACAACAGAATGTAAAGCAATACAAATTAGAGATAAGTACAAGGGCTTCACATGAGGTGGACTATGAAGACGATTATGGCAGGAGCGGGGTTTAAGGAGTAGAGTAGTAATTCATAAACATTAAAACATAAACAAAAAGGAATTGTAAACTATGTTCGAGAGACGCTCGCATCAGGAGGCTTGGATAGAGGTATTAATAGTGTACGTCAATTGAGACTCGGCAAAGCGAGTTGTAGAGTCCTGCAAGGGCACTTGTTGTTAGTTGGGTTGTATGACGTACAAGGTTATTGCGAGAGACGGACTTACGTTGTGATTCTATTCTGCACCTTAGGCAAAGTATCCGGGGTAACCGGATGCGAAGTTGTTGTTGTTGCTGTAGGCATTCTGCTGATTGACCGAGTTGGAATTGCTGGAGTAGCCGAAGGGAGTGACGGTTGTTGCAGCATTGGCTTGGTTGTAGGAGCTCTGTCCCGAGTTGCTGGTCAATGACATGCCCATACCAGGGTATCCGAAAACACCGCCGCCGATGAACCCGTTACCGCCAAAACCACCCATTCCGAATCCTCCGGGCATTCCAAACATGCGCTTTTCGAGAGGCAAGGTCGTTGTTGCCTGCTGAGCGCGAGCGGGGGCTGCTGCGATGAAGGTACCCTGGAGGAGAGCGACAGAGATGATGCTGGCGGAGATGAATTGCATTTTGGTGGAGGGGGTGGAGGAGGCGAAAAAACTGTTTGTGTGGGGTTGATTGGGTTAGTGGAGTTGTAGGAAGTAGTGTGCAGTGGATGGCTGGTGAGGATGCAAGGAAGCCTCATCGAGCTTCTCTTTTATATTCCTAAGGACTGGAGTCCTACGGAGGTGAGCGGGGGGAAGTCATCGTCTGGTGTGCCATCGCACCGAGTCATGATGACCCAACCCCAGCTCCCAGTGTCACTCCCGGCCGGCTAGTTCCCCATAATGTGTAGAATGCCAAGACCGCAACTGAGAACCAAGAGAGGCAAGTTGTTTTACATTCTATCTGTTCGCCGACTATGTAGATATTCCCCCGCTTCATTCGGCCTTCATTCGGCGTCACCGGAGCTTCCAGCTGATGGGTGACAGGGTATGGGTGTTCTACGCGACATGATTGCAGGGATGTCTGTCTTGAGGCTGAATAGGACATCGATGGGAGGTGACACTTGGCCGCTGCTCGTCTGATGGTGTCCAGCTAGGGCTGATGGCAACTGAGTCATTCCAGCCATCCGAGCCAAACCCAGGCTGAGCCGCGGGTTCCTGACCAAGCTCCATCGACAAAACGCAATGTCGGGCCATGATGAGCGAGAGAATGAAAAGGTCATCTGTTAAAGCAGTCAGTCGACTGACTCCAAGGGCAAATAGTAATGATGATCCAACTACTACCACGAGAAAAAAATAACTGGGCCGGGGAGGTCGTGAACAGGTTCATGACCATCCGGGTGAATATAGTAAGAATCTTATTGCAATGAGGAAGAACGAGCTAATCTTCGAATCAGATTTCCGAAATGTTCCTGGATAATTCTTTTACTGACCATGGTGGTGGTGTACATGAATAAGATCTGATATGCTGATTTTAATTCATTAGATGACGATAGATGGAAAGGAAGGAAGGAAAGAGAGACTACGTCAAGCGATTAAGAGTCACCCAAAGGCGAGTCCAACTAATACAAACTTGGCCTAGGTTTATTCGGTTCTGAAGGATTAAGAAGTGTTTCTTTTGTTTTATTGATTTATTATTCGTCCAGTAAGCTGTGGCCAGTACGTCGAAATCGTGAGACAGATCGAGGAGCGTTGATCAAATCGGTCGAGACATTGTCTATACTAGTTCTGCTTGAGATGCCAGCTGCGGGTAACTGATGTCATGTTCTCGTTTGTTGTTTGGAGGTTGGGATGGCTGTTCACTCGACTTGGAATATATTAAGCCAGGTTCCTCTGCCGGCCAACTGAACACCAGCAACAATCAGCCATGATGTCTCATTCCCCTGGCCAAGAACAACCACCACCGAGGACTCACCACGACTCAGGCTCACCAATCAGTAACGATGGTCACAATCACCGTAAGCACTCATGTCTGTCTCCCTGGCCAAGGTTCGCTCCATGATACTGATCACCCTCCTAACGCCTTTCATAATATCCTCCAGATCCTGATCAGCTATCCAACTCTTATATCAACCCCACAACGCCTGCCGATACCCTCAACATTCCAGCTCACAGATTATCCTCCAGTCTTCCAGATCTTACCATCAGCGAACAGTCATCATCATCACCACCACCACCGCCACCACCACCACCACCTGTAGATAAGAAAATGTCAAACACTGTCCCATTCCGTACTCAATCCTCAAAGTCTCGCAACTCATACAACCGCCGTCATCAGCACGATCACAATCTGGCTACCAAACGTACTCAAGTCTTATCCAAGAAACTTCAGCAGATCTTCCAGCTCCCTTCAGACGAGAAACTCTTGGCTGAATACCCTTCATGGCTCTTCCGCTCTGTCCTCCTCAAGGGCTACGTCTATCTCACCACCGCCCACGTTTGTTTTTACGCCTTCCTCAGGAGTAACGAGAGAGAGACCGATGAAGATGGCGAAACTCAAAAGGCCGGCATCCTCACCCGACGTCACTCTGGAAAACTTAACCAACACCAAACCGTCAAGAGTTGGTTTATCCTCAAGGATACCATCCTATCCTGGTATTCATCCAGTAATGAGCCCTTCTTCCCAATCGGACAGATCGATTTACACTTCTGTACCAAGCTCGAACCAGCCACACCCGAGTCAAAAAATCCCAATCAATTCAAGCTATACGTCAACGGCAAGATCTACACATTCTTCAGTGATACTCAACAATCCAAAGATGAATGGGTCAACGTACTCCAAGAGACTATCTTTGCATCTCAACACAACGGTCAGAATGTCAAGATCGCAATCCCCTTAAGTTCCATCGAGAGTATCGAAAAGTGTGAATCGATCCAATTCGCCCAGACCGTCTGCATCAAAACCAAAGAGAATGTGACCGCCGTCCCCTTTGCTCAAAAGGAACACAACTCATCCGCAGGAGCCCCCGAGGAGATTGGCGACAGCGCACTCGTCGATTACTTCTTTGGATTTCTACCAGATTGTCAAGCTCCTTATGAACTCCTCAAGGCTACATTCGAGCGCGTTCAAGCAGCAGCAGCAGCATCAGATCCTCCTTCAGCTTCCCCTGAAGCTCCATCTTCCTCTTCGGCGAACTCACCCTCTCAATCACAAATTCTCAGCCCAATCAGAGATTCCACTCGGTTCAGAATTACCAGTAACCCGCTGGCGAGGGTAGGAGAAGATCACTTTACAAATTCCCCCTCCGCTCTCACATCCCGTTCCGGCAGTCAAACTCCTATCTCATCTGACACGCCCAACCCCAACGTGAACACAGACGAACGCAAGATTAGCTTCAAATTCACTGACAAGATCAGCAGGATTGCCAGCTCGAGTAACAAGTTTGTTGGTAGTCCTATCAGACCAGCTTTCAATGCTGTCAAAGTACACTCCCCAAACCCTATCAGCGACCTCGGTCTCGGCCTTGCCCCTCGACACACTACATCATCTCCTCCCCCAATCACTCCTGACTCTGTCCCACCCCCTATGATTTCTGCCTCAGTCTTACCACATCCTTCAAGCTCTCCCCAAGACCAACCTGGAAAGAAGTCTGCTGATTTCCCTCAAGTAGACAAGCCAACCCGTTCCGGATCCTGTAAGAACCCACCCACCCAAACTCATACTTATCCTCCAAAGGATCGTCGTCCGCAATATTCCACTTACAGTCCAAGAGAAAAATGTGACTCTCCAAGCACTCCAGCTTCCAACTCCGCTTCTCCACTTTTGACCCCACATGAATCCGGATCAGTCGAGAATAACAAGTCCTGGGCGCTGTTGCCTGGTTGGTTGAAGAACGTGCCGGGCACGCTGAATCCTATCAGGCCTGCAAAAGATGTGATCAACTCTGCCAGAGGTTTGATCACCCCTTCTCCTCAAGAGCAACCTTCATCATCCATCCTGCCTGCTAAGAAAGAAGCTCCCACCAGATCGTCGAGTACTGAAAAATTACCTGATGAGGAGGGAAACGGTCGATTACATCAAGAATCACAATTGACCTCAAGAGATCAAGTCAAGTTTCAAACCGAATTTAACTTTCTTGATCTTGGGATGGCCTCGGAAATCTCGATTAGATTGTTGTTGAAGACCAAGTGTAATCTCATCAGGAGTGGCTCGTCGATGTATGGTCAGCTTTATCTAGCAACTCCCATCCCCTCAGTCAACTCAGTCAAGCAGAGAAATCTCCGCAAAAGTTGTGTCTGTTTCAAAGGACAGAAATGGATTAGCAGCGCTTTCACCAAAATGATCTTGCCCGTTGAAGCCTTGACCGCAGTCCGATCCGAAGGCCTTAAGCTCTCTCTAAGCACACATCAGGGCGAAGTCTTGGTTGCTCAAGAAGAAGTCTGCTTCGAATTTGCCAGCGCCGATCAGCTCAAAGCCGTCCACGACGAAATCAACAGGATGATCGAAAGTAGCAAGGTTGAAGGCAAGGTTGATGAGGAAGAGGAAGAAGCAGAAGAAGAAGAAGAAGAGGATGGTGAATCTTTGCCGATCATGTTTCAATCAACAAGCTCCTCATTTTTGACCTTCAAACCCAAGTCGAAGCTTCACATCACTTGTCTGACCATCGGTTCTCGGGGGGACGTTCAGCCGTACATCGCATTATGTCAAAAGCTTCAATTGGAGGGGCACACCTGTCGGATAGCGTCCCATGGGGAGTACCGAAAATGGGTGGAAGGGTATGGGATAGAGTACTATGAGATAGGAGGAGATCCGGCTGAATTGATGAAGATTTGTGTGGACAATGGAATGTTCACTCTCGGGTTCCTTAAAGAAGCTTTCTCCAAGTTCAGGGGCTGGCTCGATGAACTCCTGGTCTCCTCTTTCGACGCGTGTAAAGGAACTGACTTGCTCATCGAGTCCCCTTCTACTATGGCTGGTATCCATATCGCCGAAGCTCTCCAGATCCCTTACTTTAGAGCGTTCACTATGCCTTGGACTCGCACCAAGGAATACCCTCATGCTTTTGCGGTTCCCGATAGGAAGATGGGAAGCGGATACAATTATATGACGTATGTTTTCTTTTTTTCTATCATCATCATCATCATCATCACCATCAAGGGTCCAAAACACTGACTTTGCTTTTACCCTTTAATTTTAGTTACACTGTGTTCGATCAAGTGTTTTGGAAAGCGATGTCAGGACAAGTGAACAAATGGAGAAAGGAGAAGTTAGGATTAAGGTCGACGACATATGAGAAATTAGAAGTACATAAAGTCCCATTCTTGTATAACTTTAGTCCTTCCATTGTCCCCGCTCCCTTAGATTGGTATGAATGGATCCACGTCACTGGGTATTGGTTTATCGATGAAGACGATCCTAATAAGCTCGTCCTCGAGGAGGCTAAGAAAGCTATTTCCCTCGACTCTTCTCCTATTACTTATTCGCCTCCCGGTCAGAAACCTTCCTGGGACCCGCCTCAAGACTTAGTTGCCTTCTTGGATCGGGCTCATAGTCTAAACAAGAAAGTGGTCTATATTGGCTTCGGATCGGTAAGTCTATCTTCAATATACGCATGTGTTGGTCAGTAACTGATGGGTAATTTTGATTTTTTAGATCGTTGTTCCTGATCCAGAAGCGACGACTAAAGTGATAATCGAGTCAGTAAAATCGGCGGGTGTTTATGCTATTATATCTAAAGGTTGGTCGGAGCGATTATCGACAGGAGCCAAGAAAGGAAAAGGGACGATGACGAGTAATTCATCATCATCGGCATCATCATCCACGTCAGAAGCAGACGAAGAGCAAGAAGATAGATCGATGATTTATCAGATCAATTCGATTCCACATGATTGGTTATTCCCTCGAATCGATGCCGTTTGTCATCATGGAGGAGCAGGCACGACTGGTGCTAGTCTCAAAGCTGGGCTCCCAACGATCATCAAACCGTTCTTTGGGGACCAGTTCTTTTGGGCTGAACGGGTCGAAACCTTAGGGATCGGTAGCTCTATCCGTAAACTTAATATTAAAAATCTCTCGAATGCTCTCATTCATGCTACCACAGATCAATCACAAATCAAAAGAGCTAAAATCGTAGGCGAATCGATTCGAAATGAGAATGGAGTCGATAAGGCTGTTCAATGTATTTATCGTGATCTCGATTATGCTAGGTCTTTGATCAAACGGCAATCGGTTAAAGGTAAACAATCTACTACTACTACTGCTACTAGCCCTGCTCGTAAGTGACTTTACCTCAGCTTGTTCATGATCTTGATGATGGATTACTAACTAAGCTTTGGAAATATCGTTTTTCTCTTTCTTTTTCTTCTAGCCATAGTTTCTAAACCGATGCACTTACCAGGTCGACAGTATTCAACCTCACCTTCCGGGATGTCTTCATCTGACCAAGGCATCGTCAACGATCCTAATTACAAAAAGCAACAAGAGGAAGATAACGAGGAGGAAGCTAATGACTCCAGTCTTGTTCTCATGTCCGCGCAGTCTTCCGTTCAAGCTCTACCCGATCGTTCACCATCATTATCATCACCATCAGATGACGATCGGCAATTCTTCAAAGCGACTTCCAGTCCTCAATCTCACCATCCTTCAGCCATCGAGACTATCCCTTCTCAGCATTCTCTAGTCGGTCAAAAGAGCAACACGACCATCGGACCGAGTTCTCAACAACAACAAGAAGAAGTCTCAACTGCCTCCACTTCTGCTTCGACTTCTACTTCTACCGGTGATCATCATCTCCATCATAAGGAACACTCATCTGAAGGTGGATCGGCCAATTCAGACTCCTCTGGATCATGGGATATCCTTTCTCAACAATCTAAATCAGACCCGGCTTCTATTAACGAATTATCAGAATCCTTCGATCAGTTCTGATTCAGTTTTTTTTCGTTATTTCTTCTTCTCCTCCTTTGCCTTTTTTTTTGAATGATCTAGATTTTTGTTCGCGTCTTTGATTTATTCGATGGATTTGTCCTTTTTTTTTCTCAATTCTCATTCCTTGAACTTCTTCTATTTCTTCTCATCTTGTTTCTAATATCTCCTTTCAACTGACTCCCCCCCCTCATTTCTTTCTTCTCTTTCTCTCTTGTTGTTTTATTGTCTCTTTATCTCTACACACACATACACTTTAGTTTTGTATATATATTTTACCATCGTCATTTGTTTTTTTTTTCAACGTTTTCTTTGTTCATTTTTTGTCTTTTTTTTTTTTTTTTTTTTCTTTTTTTTTTTTTTTCTTTTTTTTTTTTTTTTTTTTTTTTTTTTTTTTTTTTTTTTTCTTCCTTGATTCTCAACTCAGTCCGGTTTTGGTTCTTAGCAATATCATCATAACTTCTTCAGCTAAATTTCTTTTTTTTTTTTCCTTTTTTTTCTTTTTTTTTTTTTTTTTGTCATTTTTTTATACTTTTCCTTTCCTTTCCTTTTTTTTTTGCTGTCCATATTTTTTTACATGTTTACGTAAATACTGATTAACATAAATACATGTATATATATATGAATACCCATCTCATCATCCTTACCCTCCTTCACAAAATCTTGTGTTGAAATTATCATTTGTTGTTCTTGTTGTTATTACTCAGTTATTATGTTTGTACTACGTCCACATATATGTACATGTATATCTTTTTTTTACTTCTTCTTCATCCTCATTTTCTCCCTCTTTTCTTACGCTACGCTGTCATGTATAAATATCTATGTATCTAAATTGTACATTTTTTTTTCTTTTTTTGTCTTTGGTGTTTGGTCTGGTGTCGTGTAGGTGAAGTGAGTAAATTTGATACCAAGTCCCTCAAGAATACTTTCCGTTGACCTTCTCTCCAAAAAAATACCACGATGAAAAAGATGTGAGCACTCAGGTGAGAAAATTCTTCTACGCGGCGAGTGCTCACATCTTTTTTCATCGTGGGATTTTTTGGAGAGAAGGTCAGGAAGGAGCCTTTAGTGTATTGGTATCAGGATTGGATGCACATGTGACAAATGGAAAGAAAAAAAAGGTAGACGCCAAAACTTAAGGCCTGGAAACTGCTCAAGGCTCAGGCCACAAAATTTGGCCACGGGCTCAAGTCCCTCCGGTAAGCGATCTTCCCAATAGCCGCGACGGGTTTATATAGATTAGTTAGGAGTGGCAACGGTCAAGGAAAAGAAAAAGAAAAAATCCCGCTCCGCTACTTTAGACATTTATTTTCACGGGAAGCGTAGTGATCCACCGTGGGTTTTAATATCACTTATGACTGTCCATATAAGCACGACAAAGCAGAATATAAATATGGTCCAAGCGCCCATGGCGATCAAAGAAAATCCACCGGTTGAATGATAGAGAACACAGTAAAAGCTACAGTCGTACGGGACGAGTTCAG
Source organism: Puccinia brachypodii (assembly GCA_019395275.1). NCBI lineage: Eukaryota > Fungi > Basidiomycota > Pucciniomycetes > Pucciniales > Pucciniaceae > Puccinia > Puccinia brachypodii. Next base: position 9,258 of record LUKR01001880.1, read on the forward strand.
GGGCCGTGATCGGGATGGGAACGAGCCGTTCAACCTCGAAATTCCCAGAAAGCGTACGTCTACAGATCGGACAGGAGTTATGGTGTCGGTTCAACCATTCCACAATGCAATCTTGGTGGAAAGTGTGGTCACATCCTCTCCATGATAAGAGAACCCTTCCTGGATCACCTGGGACTGGATCAATTATTATCAGCCGATCAAGGCAAATCGAACATTCTCTTTGATCGACCCCGGTCCCACTTTGTCCCGCCTCCCCTTGCAGACCTTCCGCCGGAATTCGATCAGAATGAGAAGGGGAATCACCAGAAAGACTGTCTTCTCTATCGAGCGCACCCTGGCCATGAGACTTGCTTTTCAAATCCGGGATCCCGCTTGAGGTTTCGCCAAGGGTTCTTTCTACTGGCCGACCATCACTCACGACGTTCTCCAGCTCAGTGCCCCCCGTCCTGTAGAAGGAAAAAAAAGGGACGTATAGTCGTCAGGATCGAGAAATTATTCAGCATCATGATTTTGTCTGGTGATCCGAGAAAATAAAGAAAAGGATCACTTGCGCAACTTGATTTTTGTAGTGGGAATCGGAATCAACGCGACATGATTGGGATGTCTGTCTTGAGGCTGATGGGACATCGATCGGAGGTGACACTTGGCCGTTGCTCGTCTGATGATGTCCAGCTAGGGCTGATGACAACTGAGTCATTTCAGCCATCCGATTCTCTCCTCCAAACCCACGCTGAGCCGCGGCTTCCTGACGAAGCTCCATCGCAAAAACGTAATGTCGGCCCATCATGAGCTATTGAACGAGAGGGCAAATTGATCATCTGTTAGCTTCTCTGCAAAGCAGTCAGTCGACTCCAAGGGCAAATAATAATAATGATCCAACCACCATGAGAAAAAATAACTGGGGGAAGGTCGCGAACAGGTTGACCATCCGGGTGAATATAGTAAGGACGTTAATGCGATCAGAAAGAATGACACCGTGGCTAATCTTCGATTCAGATTTCCGTAATATTCCTGGATAATTCTTCGTTTTGACCCCCTTTTAGTGAATGCTTTTAAAATTAGGTGAAGTTTAATTAGAGACCAAGAAGTTGATCTTGCGAGATTTTATGCCAGTATGTTCTGAACTCTTCTGGATTTCTCAAAGCATGTATGTAGTCTTCTGACTTGTTTGATTAACTCTTCCTGAATGAATGAGGCCTCCTTTGAGGTTGGTAATATATACCGGTTAAGATCCGATACTTTAACCCCCGATGTCGTTCTCGTCCGCTAAATCAACACCCTTGTAATTTATTTATCTTCCCAAACCTATCATCATAGGACCCCGGCACGCCCCCTAATAGGCAGGTGATGAAAAAGGTGTGTGAAATGGGCCAGAATTGCAAAAATCACTGCCAGGATAATTGGCTGGGCTGAGATCATCCCATTCAAACTGGGATGAACCCAACCAATTTAAACTTGGTTGATATTAACCAATGAAATTGAATTCAAAGGGGGGGTACATTGGATTTGTATTTAATTGGTTGAGATCAACCAAGTTTAAATTGTTTTAGTGCATCCCAGTTTAACTGGGATGATATCAGCCAAGTCAATTATGCTGGCAGTGTTAATTCTACTCTTGAAAAAGGTATTAATTGATAATTTTTGCCCACATGGTACTCTTGAAAAACTCCATTTTGGGTATCTAAGACTGTTCAAAACCTTAATTTCTGCCCTGGCCACAAGATTGTACTAGCTAAACAGGGGCTACAGAACACAACATGAAGTCCTCCACTGGAGGACTTCCTGTCAATCTATAGCCTTCCTACAGATCCAGATTTAGCCCAAAAAATCCAGATTTGGAGGGGCTAAAAAATAGACCAGGGTTTTTATCTTTG
>LUKR01001881.1:0-11131 GCA_019395275.1 Puccinia brachypodii
ATAGATTCAGAATCTACAATAATATTTTACTATTTATTTATTCTTGATATTTATTTTTGCATTTGTTGTAATTATTATTATTTATCTTGTTACTAGTGATGGTATTTCTAGATATTATTACTAGTAACATTGTTATATTTTTATTTTATATTTTAGTTACATTTGTTCAGGTTGCTCTGAATAAGTAGCTAGCTGACACAGAATGAGTTGTGATCTTGAGGTCTGATATCAATTATTTTCTTCTTGATGATCTTGAGCCTTGGGTCTTGAAGTCATAATCTTTATGTCTTGATGTCATTCTTGATGTGAAAGAAAATTGGAGGAAAAACTGAAATGTGGCCTAGTACAAGATAGTGCACCACAACAGGGAAGGGGGCCACTCTCTTCCAGAAACTATATCAAATTAAAAGGGATGACACACTGAAGGATTACATCAAGAAGAAATCCTTTGAAAAATACAAATAAGAGCCAAAATCATTGCAGGTCAAAGGGGTTTTCAACCTGGCTAAAGGCCGAAACACCTTTCTTTTGGCCAGGACGGGGTATGGCAAGTCTTGAATATTGGAGATATATTTTGATATGATTCTGGAAGGGCAACATTCCGTGGTTCTAGTTTTAAATCCTCTTAACACACTAGGGGAAAATCAAGTGCTGGAGAAAGAGCTAGCCAGATACACCACCATAAATCTTACAAAGATAAATTTTGATGAAGAAATATTGGACACCATACTTTACAGAGACTACAACTCCATCTGTCTAAGCCCAAAGATTTAACTAAACAGTAAATCCTTTGATGTCATATACTTCAGTCTAACGTTTCAAAACCAGCTAGCAACTATTGTGATTGATGAAGCACATATGATCTTCATATGGGGGCTTTTTGAGCATTCTACATGAAAAAACATCACTTCAGTTCACTGGCGCCATGGGCACTGTGGATGTTTCAGACCTGGGTACGGAAAGATTGGGCCGCACTTACTATTCTGAAACAGCAAACCGCTGCTGTTAATATCTGCCACTTGCCATCAGGTTGCAAACAGGTTGGGTTTGGGTCAAAAATCAGCGCCCAAACCCAACTCAACACCTACATTGGGTTGGTGGGGGTTGGGTTGCATTATCAAAAATGTTGCCCACACCCAACCCTAATAGATAAAAGTTGGTTTTGGGTTGGGTCGGCCCAACATTTTGCCCTGGAGAGGCAAAAAAGGGCAGATCCACTGTGTATTTGTTTTTAAAACTCCTCTACTTAATCTTGTATATATCTTGATGCATTGTGTATGTAGTCTGTACTTATAATAGTAAAATAATGAATAAAAGTAAAAAATAAATAATGAATAATAAAATATAAGAGAAATGAAAAATAAATAATGAGCAATAAAAATCTTATTCCACTAGCTCAATATCATCATCACCTTCCTCCTCTTCATCATCCTAATTGTTGTTGACGTCTTCCTTGCTACGGAACCAGTCCTGCCCACACACAAGGGCCTCGAGAGTTGTCAGCCACAGAGCCCATGTCACAAGTAACTGAAAGTTACACATCTGTTACAGATAAGCTCTCTTATCTGTAACCCTTACTTACATTAACTTATCTTTCAATTAATGTACAATATATTGCCTTATTGTTACCTCCTAACAGCGCCCATACAATGTTAATATTGTATTAAAACTCTTTTATTATTATTATTAAATATTATGTACTAATATTTATCCATTCAGAGGTTAAATAATATGTAGTCTTATTTAACAATGCAAAGGTTAAATATCATGTATTATTATTCAAAGCATAATAATTATATTAACCTTTGATTTACCCGGGAATATCTGCCACTCTTAGATCAGAATATCCCAGGAATTAGTCCAGGAACTAGCTGAAGATCTAGTCCAACACTAATACACATCTAGCCCAAGGCTAGGTTTTTCTTAGAGGATCTGTTATTACAGATCCCCATCATGTACTGATCTTCCTCCCAAAAGCTCCCCTGCTTTGGCCCTTTTCTGTGAGCGCCCACAGGTACCCTTTTGGTTATTCCTTGAATATTTAATCACCCACTCCTTGTGTGATTACATCCCCAGAATATATTTACCCTGTGACAGCCTATACAACCTTGTAGTAGTCTGACTTACAGACCATATTCCACCCTCAAAAATACTAGATCACTATCAACAATTCTGTTACAGTATCTCTTATTGTTAACCCACCTAATCCCCAGGGATTACCAAAAACCTAGGTGATTTATCCCTAGTTTCCTATTAACACTGGTTGTTGATTTGGATGCGCTTAACAGCAAGCCTCTCAGTGAAAGACTTTACTGATTGAGGATTCCTTTTTACAGGAATATTTATGCCACTACTCACCTTGGATCATTCATCAGTGTGCTAATCACTACTGTACAGCTACAGTAAGTGAACACACTCTGACAAGAGTGTTCATGGCCATTTAGCTTGAGAAATTGCCAAGAACTCGTCCGCTAGTTGAGAGGGCCGATTCCAAAGCAATTGAGGTTGCTGGAATCATGAGCACCATCCTTGCAAGCCTTGAAAGTGTTGGGAATCTGTCCTTTTGGACATCCCACTACTTGATGATGTTGAACAATTTCAAGCCCATCCCAACTGGTTTTTATTGAAGATATAAGTCAAGCTCACCAGTTCCAGTGATTTTATTGTTAGCATGCTTGGAGGCAAGGAAGTGGTTGAAGTTGTTATTGTTTTTTTCAACAGTTTTGTTTTGCTTTTTCAATGTGTTGTTGTTTTTTTGGCGGGTTTGGCAGGTAGTGTGCGGACAAACTTGGAGTAAAGATTCAACAAGTTTTTTTATATTTGAATTGGACTTTCCTCAGCAGCTTCAGAGCTGATTTCCTTGAGTAGCATGAATTTGATGATTGCCAATTTGCAGCATGGGTCAAATACTGCAGTGATCTCAGCAAAATCCTTCATTTCTGACCAGTACTTGTTGTACTTTTCCTGCATTGGTTTGACAATACTGGCAACATGAGGTGGTCCGGTTGTGACGGCGTCTTTGAGTTGTTTATTGATAAGCTTCATGTGCTTGTAAATTGAGGGAGCCGTTGGATATGCAGTCATACCTAGTCTCAATGTAGCTAAATTCAAAACAAAGTTAGAAGATATTATAATAAGTGAAAAATATCAATCACCTTTGTGGAAAACAGACAGGAAATTGTTCATGGCAAAGATTTCCTCCCACTCTTGCGATGTTGGACAGGTTGTGTAGTTAGTGTCTTGGATGGCAAGATTATTGAAGGCCTCTTTGTATGGTAATGACAAGTTTAGCATTAGATAGGTGCTGTTCCATCAAGTAGGAACATCAACCAAGGGTAATTGTATATTCTTCATGTTGGCCATTCAGATTGCGTCTGAAAATTCCTGCTTGCAAGATGGCAAGCTTTTTGTATAACAAACGCTATCATGGCTTTTTTGGATTGCTTTGGTAACTTCCTTGAGACCATCTTTTACAACAATATTGATGATATGTGCTGTGCATCAAACATGATGAAACTTGCTATCTAGAAGGGGAGGGACCTGGCTTCGTTCCATGAGGACATCACGTAGTTGAGCAATTGCAACATTGTTGGATGAAGCATTATTGACCGTGATGAATGTGACCTTGTTGATGATTTTCCACTCAACAATGGTAGCAATGAGTTGTTCTCCAATAGCCCTCCCAGTGTGAGGTGTTGGGAGTTCTTTGAAGGAAATGAGGTGCTTTTTGAGTTTCCAGTTGGGTGTTATGTAGTGAGCTGAGACCACCATGAATGGTGATTGGTTTGATGACGTCCAGAGATCAGTGGTAATTGCTATCCAATTGACATATTTCCTTTGAAAGCTTTATCTTGATAAGTTTGACATTTGCCATGATATCGGTCTTGAGTGTTGTGCGGGAGAAGTTCTTGTATTTAGGTTGAAGTAAGGCTACAAACGCCCGGAAGATGGAGAACTCTACAAATTGCAAGGGTAGTTTGTGGGCGATAATCATCTTGACCAGTAGCTCCTGTGACACCTGCTGAGAAAAACCCCACGTTGATGGGTTTGCGCTTGATCCACCAAGCTTCAACAATCCCTGCTTTGACTTTGATTTGTAATCCTTACATTGATTGAGGTTTCTCCAGAGGGAAGTCGTCCCTTGCGTGCTCTGGCCAATCAGAATATTCTTGCAATATTTGCAAATGGCCTTGGTGGCATCACCTGAGAATAAAAAAGGGTTCAAGACCCAAGGAAGTACTGTGAATGTATAAAAAAGAGTATGTTGATGTTGAAGAAAAACTAACCAGTGCCACTTTTGGAGAAATGAAGCCAAACATTGCTCCTTTTCTGGGGTTCCCAATCAGTGGATGTGTTAAAATCGCTAGTGACAGTTCTTTTGGCTGGATTGGATGGAGTCAATTGTTTGGTGGTCTCCTCTGAAGCTGGCTCCGTCGCCTGGGTTTGAGTCAAACCTTGACTGGCTGAGTTTGCTGACTGACTTGGGGGCTGGGAGCCAATGAATCAAAGTCGGCTTGGGGCACCACTTTGGCTGCACTTGAAGTGTCTGAGGATGATGAGCTGCTGTATTTGGCAATCCTATTCCTTTTTGCCTGTTTTTGCTTGCTTCTGGTGTTAACCATGGCCAACATTTGATCCAATTGTTTGGTTGGTGTTGAATAGGGGATGGACTGTTGAGACAATGGAGCAGTCAGTCTCCTAGGCTGGAGGCTGCGCCCTTGGCCCTAATTACCCGACTAGCCTGGGGGGAGGGGGCCAAGTTGGCCCTAATTACCCAACTAGCCTGGGGGGAGGGGGCCAAGTTGGCCCTAATTACCCAACTAGCCTGGGGGGAGGGGGCCAAGTTGCCCCCCTCCTACCAAACTAGTCGTGTTCTTGGGTAGGTCTTGGGTCAACCCAAAGATCCCAGCGCCTGCCCAAACCCAACCTGAGAAATAGTCAGGTAGGTCCGGGTTGGGTCAGAGTTGGCCAAAAACCTGCCCAAACCCGCCCCATAACCCGTTGGGTCAAACCAACCCGTTTTCAACCTGAGGTGGCTATGGAGGCCATAATGAAGTGCCTCAAGCTGAACAAGAGGGGTATATGTATCCTGCGGGGTGAGCTAACCAGGCCAGAAATCCAAATAATATGTGTCAACATGGACCACTCTTTGGCATCCACTCTAGACTTAATCAAAGCTGTTTCAGACAAAGACATGGTTCCCATGCTTATCTATAGTTGATCACGGAACCGCACCTTAACAGCAATGGAGTTGTTTGACTTGGTTGACAAGACACCTGGGGCCTGCTTTGTCCCTCAAGGGGATAGTATTCAACGGTTCCACTCTTGCATGGGGGATCAGGACAAGAAAGATATTGTGGCAGACTTCTTGGGAGGCAAGTTCCCTGCAATTTTGTGCACAATGGCACTAGGGCTTGTAAAAAACTGGAAGAGGGTGAGGATGGTGACTCACATGGGGAGGGGTGATCCAGAAAATATCTTTCAGATGATTGAGAGGGTTGGCAGGGGTGGTTGACAGGGGCTCACCGTGATTTTTGTTTAGAATAATAGGTGTGGAGGGAAAAACTTGAAGGAACAATTCAAGAGAGGGGCCGCCCAAAACAATCAATATCAAATCAATGCTCTTGCTATTACACTGTCGTTTTTAATGGTTGCATTTTTGATGGACAACTTGTAAGTTGAATTTATTATGTGTCAGATTGATTTTCAAAATAAGAGCTGACATTGGGAACCCTCATGCAGAATTGGCTACATCCCTCTCTTGCCTTATTAACCTGAATACATCCACAAAAAAGGAGCACCAGGATGAAGCAATGTGCAAATGCCTGTGCTCCAGCTGCTCTGCCGCTGATTCTAAAACATTATTAAATAATCTAGTATTTGAAAACATAAACAACTTTGATGAAATCATCCAAGATGAATATATTACAACAGAGACACATGATATATCTTCAAATTACCTGGCAAAGTGAGTGGCCATTCAAAAAAGAAAAGTTATGTATACTGAGAGGCCAATCATGGACATATTTAAATCTTAGCTGGCCTCTGATATGCATGATCACTAAAACAAGAAATTTGGCTCCGGTGGACCTCAGTGCCTCTAATATCTTTGATGAAGAGGAGGCAGAAGCAGTTGTATTGTATCTTCATCACATTAACCATAAACACCAAAAGGACTCGCCAGCAAGCACTTGAAAAGAAACTCCAAGATGAAAAAAAAAGTATAATTATGGATCAAAAGCAGCAGGTGTGGATTGCACAGGTTATGAGGGAGGAACTGGCCAAATCTGAACTGGAAAAACAAAAGAAAACTAAAAAGAACAATCAAAGTATTGCTTGGTGCACTGTGGCGCCTCTAGACCTCCTTGGCTTAGTTAAGGAACACGGTGCTGGGAGGGTCCTCCGGGTCAATAATAGGCAAACAGACCAAAACAAAATCCAGGAAGAAGAGGATATGATGGGGGTAAGCACAGGGGTGGTGCTGCAAGATATATTAATCCACACATCTATCTGATGACTAATGTGCGTGCCTTCATATCTACAGAGCTTGTTTCATCTTTTTTGCAGTCATTTTCATCTTCTGCGTGGGTGATATTGCCCTTTTTCTGAATGAATAAGTGTTTTTTGAACTTATTGTGCTGGGGGTCCTTGGTCCGGATGGTTTTCTTGAGTTTGAAAAACCCAGTTAGGTAAGTGTTTTCTTTCTTTATGTGGACATTGGGTTTGTTTGGAGTATCTCTAGCCAAGATGTCCCTATTGTTGGCCATCTGGATGAATGTAGTGAGAGAGTGGGTAGTTCAGTGATTCTTGTGAGACTGATGTATGTGACTTGTACATATCCTGCAACTGTGGGTTTTGAAGAGCAAGATGCTGCCCCCACAGGTCAAATGGAGATGTCTTACCAGGCCAATGTCAACAGAGAACAGCTCTCAAAGCAGCTCTATGGATGTGCCATCACCAGTCTGGTTGAATAAGAACTTGAGCCAGTAGTTCTGGAACTCCAGCTGCTTGTTTTTGGCCACAAAATGGCCCTTTTGGCCGCATTGGGAGATTAACAAGTTGTGAAGCAAGTACTTTTGCAAATCCGGAGGTAGGAAGATGGTGAGATAGAGAAACATTTGAGGGAGGTAAGATGATTAATTAGTCAGGCTGGTGAGCCCCTGTTTCATCAAGCACCACTTCTTCCGGAAATTAATGAGCCTTCCAACATCACTAGCTCGCATGGATCTCTTAGCTTCAACAACTGATGAGAAATCATGGAGTTGGATCATTTTATTACTCAGTTTGGGGCAGGCCGCATTAGCAGCTGTCTAACAGGCTTCAGGTGAACAAAAGAAATTCTAAGACTCCTCAAAAACATTGTTCCAGTGGCCAATTTAGAGGGTGACACACTTGTCTCCTAGAATATTTCCCTCATTCTTCAATATGAACCTGTTTGGGGTCACACCCGGCCATCAGTTGAAATTACCATCCTTCCAGTGTGACAATGATTAAACAGGCTGAAATCAATCAGTAGTAGAGGATGGCCTCAAGAATCTTTTCCATCTGATTGATTGATTTTTTTTTTTGAATTGCTTTCTCAGAAGGACACCCCAATTCTTCAAGGTCTTGCCAGGCCCTCAGATTTTACTGGTTGGATAAATTTCCAAAATGATGGTGGAAGATTGTTGAGCCAATATTCCACATAGTGTGTGAATCTTCCAGCTGGAATAAAACATAACTGAGGCTGTCCTGTCCATACGGGTCGGGGGCGCACTGCAACTTCAGGGAATTGAAATTTTGAATATTTCCAAGTCCCCATCCATTGGCTGCAGCCTAATGTAAAATTTCTCCGGGGGGAGGCCTGATTGTTGCAGTATAGTAGTGAAAACCTTCCCTATTCCCTTGGCAGAGTTTTCCAAGGCATCCATCAACTTCAGCATGTGAATTGCAGGCTTCTCATGGCTGATTTGGTTGAGCGTTGGAGGAGCAGTGGGGGTAGCCTTTGATTCATCAGCAGGTAAAGTCAGAGGCTTCAGAAGAACATGGGAAATCTGGCTTGTCCATATGGCCACCTTGCTTTCCTGAGCCTCTTCTGTGGGAATGAAGTCCCATGGTTCAATTGTTATATCTTGTGACCGCTCCCATGAGGCCTGATAGGATGTGAGTGTGAGATCATCTGCATTCAGCAAACACAGGAGAGCAGGATTGGGGACGTGAATGTACCCTTAGGCTCCCCAAAAGATGTTGGAACAGTTGTCAACTGAGATATTGTGAATATGCTGTTCCATTCACTGATTCTCCCCCTTGATCAACCTTTTTTTGCAAATGCACTTGCCTTACCAAGAGTGTTGATAAAGTCTTTTTTATTATTCCTGCTCTACTTATACCCATCAATCACCATACTTGTGTCAGAGTGTGGTCGCTTACTGTAACTGAACAGTAGTGATTAGCACTGAGATGAGTGTGTAAGGTGAGTGTAAGACGTGGTTAATTCCTGTAAAAGGAATCCTCAATCAGTAAATTCTTGCACTTAGAGGCTTCCTGTTAAGCACATCCAAATCAACAACCAGTGTTAATAGGCAACTAGGGATAAATCACCTAGGTTTTTGGTAATCCCTGGGGATTAGGTGGGTTAACAATAAGAGATACTGTAACAGAATTGTTGATAGTGATCTAGTATTGTTGAGGGTGGAATATGGTCTGTAAGTCAGACTACTAAAAGGTTGTATAGGCTGTCACAGGGTAAATACATTCTGGGTATTTAATCACACAAGGAGTGGGTGATTAAATATTCAAGGAATAACTAAAAGGGTACCTGTGGGCGCTCACAGAAGTGGGCCGAAGCAGGGGAGCTTTTGGGAGGAAGATCAGTACATTATGGGGATCTGTAATAACATATCCTCTAAGAAAAACCTAGCCTTGGGCTAGATGTGTATTAGTATTGGACTAGTTCTTCAGCTAGTCCTTGAACTAATTCCTGGACTAACTCTGATCCAAGAGTATCAGATCTTCCTGGGTAAATCAAAGGTTAATATAATTATTATACTCTGAATAATAATACATAATATTTATCCTTTGAATGGATTAATAATAATAAGGAAGGTAATTAATACAATATTAATAATAATAAGGAGTGGTAATACAATATTAATATTGTATGGGTGCTGCATGGAGGTAACAATAAGGTAATGTAGTGTACTGTAATTGAAAGATAATTTAATGTAATTAAGGGGTACAGATAAGAGGGCTTATCTGTTGGGGTTATGTAACTTGCAGTTACTTGGGACATGTCAAGTACTGTGACATGGGCTCTGCGGCTGACAACTTGTCTCAACACAAGTCTCTGTTTCTTTAAAATCTAATTGACAAACAAAACTCAGTAGACTAATATATTTTGAATTGGTTTCAATATTTACACATTCTCATTTATCTCCCCAGCATAGTCACAATAATCAGACTCTATTTGATAAAGGTTGGTTTTTCTTTAAACTTCACCAAGCCAATCCTGCTAATTATACTAAAAAAACACATTGTTTGTTTCTGACTTCTAGTGTGTCAAACAATCAACTGATCAACTATTTGTTAATGGAGGAAACCTTTTTTTTTCCTTTAACAGAATGTTTTCTCTTTCTTTGTTTTATTTTCCATGTTTGTTCTCTACTCCCCAACCCATGGAACCTCCATGTACATACTATCACACATAAAGATTGTATTGATTATCGGATAAAAAAGACTTGCAATATGATCTTTTTCAACAGGAATAAGAGAACAAGACACCCACCAATGAGCAAGTCAGAGATGTGATTGGTAACAATCTGATGGATGTTTGTAATCTCACTGGTGTTTCAAGCCGGCCTGAATGGCCTGAATGGCTCATGGTCTGACACTATTTTGCCTGTGTTGCCAGTTTGGCTTGGTGGCAAAAACCAGTGTTTTTCCTGGATACCGGCAGGCAAGGGTGCTGAAATTTTGGCCTTCAACTTGCCACTTCCAGAGACCTGGTTTTTGGTGGGTGAGGTTTGGCAACTTGACCCCCAAACTTGTGGTCAATTTTCCAACTTCCCACAACTGCCATGTAGAAAAACAAATGTTCCAATTAAGGAAAGCTGACCATACAATAAAATTACCTTTGGATCCCTTCACTGGTGAATATCCCTTTGTGATCTTATATATTGCACCTCTGGGATCCCACTTACTGAATCAGAGAGATTCAAGGAACCTTGTATATTGCCCAGTTCATGTGGGTAAAACCAACAACTCTACTCTACAAGCGTGTAGTGCACACCAACATTAGTCAACTGGGGTCACCACCATTATGCCAGACAGCCTTGACCAAACTAGAAAAAAAACTGGATGCCATAAATTGCTAACTCAACAGCACTGCCAGCATAATTGGCTGGGATGAGGTTATACCAGTAAAACTGGGATTAACTCAACTGATTTAAACTTTGAGCATTTTTAGATAGTACAAAAATCCTTTTGAGAATTTTTAGATAGTAGTATTTAAAAAGACTTGATTGAAGCTGCAGTTACACTTTTAAGAAAGCAAACAGGTTTTTGGTTGAATCAGATCAAAACATTGGAGTAAGTGAAACCCATTACTTGCAGATGAATATTGAGAGCAAACTTAGCCTTAAGCAAGTACTTCAGCTTATTAAAAACTTATTAGCTTTATAATTATGGTCTATTTTTATGATAAATGAAATTCATACCCAATTTGAGGGAGAAAAAAAAATCAACAATTTGGCCTGTTAAGACACAAACCCCCATCTATGAGACAACTGTAGCTCTCTACTACAGATTGTTGTATCAGGAATAAAGATCCTTAATACAAGTGTATATAAATCCCACACAATATTTATCAACAATGATTTGTCCATCTATCAGCTTCCATATCAGAGCCTGTATGCAAGGCAGGCATTAATATATTCTGGTTGGTCGAGGGTATCATTATTTTACCCTTTTTTTTCTTTTGAATCACACTTGCAAAAAAAAAAAAAAAAGAAAAGAAATATGACTGATATATTGTGGCTTCAAAAAAAAACCTTCTTAATACAAACCATAAAAAAAAAAGAAAGAAAAAAAAGACTGATAAAAATAAAAAAAAACCTTAATTCCTTATAATTTCATAACATAAAAATGTAAATAA
>LUKR01001883.1:0-11122 GCA_019395275.1 Puccinia brachypodii
ATTTATTATAAGGGTCTAAAGCAATCGAAGGATGGAGGACTTGGCGGTGCGGGTGGGTGGTTGAAGTTCGCTGGTGGAGAAGGGGGACTTCGAGAAAAAAAAAGTCAGGGTGGCCGGGTGGTCCGTAATTTTGAGGGGCGCGCGGGCCTCTACACCACCCCACATGTGCACGTCCTGTAGTCTAGGTACTATGTAAGTATATAGTCCTCAGGTGAGCCAAACCCACTGTGTGTCCCCCTCCTCACATACATAAATACATACAGCTTTGGCTGGAATTGTTTTGAATACATTATTTGATTTCCCTCAGATTCACTTCAACTCCTTGGGAACGGGTTGGGTCCTAGAGCGTCAACCCAATTCATTGATTGTGAGGCACGCATGTGGTTACATCCTGAGAAGGTTTCTCCTGTATTTACGTACCCCAATCCAATTGAAACGTGTGACGCCAGTACAACATCATGTGAAATTCAAAACCTCAGTGACAGAATGTGACAGCGGTACATACAACTGCTCAGGTTTGAGTCCTGATACACTCACAATTTCTTCAATTGTTCCACTCCAAGATCAACCCTTTCCTCTCCGACTTCCCACCTCTCTTCAAGTCCAAACTTCTGCCTCCCACTAGTTGTCCAGTCTATTCAAAACCTCATCAGCATCAAATCGTAAATATATATAAGTTTGCTTCCCCCTGAACTACCCTTCAATTTGAGGCCGAAAAACCTGTCACTATTTTCACCACGTGCTCCCGATCTCATTAAGAACTTGGTTGGGACACTTGGTGATGGATAACAATAAGGTGGTGAAGACAAAAAATGTGATGAAGTCCAAGGCTCGAAAAAGACGACGTATTAATGAACAACACTCAGCTGTCTCCTTAGATATTAACACCTCAAGCTTTTCTGGAGAGAAGATTATATGGTTGGTTCAAAACTACCATCAACTCCACCTCTACCCAAACATTCATGCTGAAAAAGCACACCTTCTTGCCGACCAACCCAAACTGAACTTGCTGAAGCAGAGAAAACTGTGGATCAGTTCCAGCATTTTGACCATGGAAAAGTCATTGTCATCGATAAGACAAATGGCGAAGTCATAGCTGTGATACAGTTTGTTCCGATTCACAAGCTCTCAACTTCAGAAAAGAAAGAAATCAATACTGTTACTACATTTCTCCACCAATCAAAAAAATTCGTCAACTCTATTGTTGGGGTGGTAAAATGTGGGTGGTGGGATGGCGGAAGTGTATGAAGGCTTCAGAACTCTTTGGTCGTTACATCAAGTTGTGTGCTGCCCGCGCCTCCCCTAGAGACTACTTTGCTGTTGTGGATAAATCAATTAGTGTTGCTCGTATTCTTGGTCAAATGTTTAAGAATCTTGGTCACATTCCTTTTGAGGAGAATCAGGAGCTTATGTAGAAGCACAACATTCCATCCTTTGCCGCCTCCAAATTCAATGAGCGATTTTTGGGTTTTGATTGCTCGCCTCACATAACTTTCACTACCAGTGGATTCTTCAATCAACCACATTGTGACAAAGGTGACGTCACAGAGTACGCCTTTGCTCTCTTCGCACCCACTCGTTCTTCCAATGGTACATTGGCCAATCATCTTGACTCTGGGTACAATGTTACTGGCGGCTGCTTTGTCTTCCCGGATTACCGTTTCTGCATTGATTTCAAAGAAAAAGGAATAGTAAAGTTACTTTGGGCTGCTAAAAAATGCCGGCATTGTACTCTTCCAGCTGTTGAACCAAAAGGTTTTACGCGTATGGGTATGTCACTGCAGATTACAAAAACGGCTTTGAATACTTGCCGAGCAATCAAGAACGGTCTCATCTATTTACGGAAAACCTACCTCAACAAAAAGGATCTTTACTTTGGAGGGCATCGAAATTATATGGGGAATGCCAAAACTGAATCAACTAGTGAGTCATTTTGTTTTGTTCAAGTATTCTGCAAATAAAAGCGTGACAACTGATGTATAATTCTTAATTTTCAGGTCAAAATCTTTATTTACAAACTGTTACAAGGCCTGCAACAACAACTTATCCTCTTACAGTTTAAGTCATGACAGTACGGTACCACCCAACTGCCCTCTCTTCCTGTATTTCTTTTTTTTTTGTAATATTTATATTTTATGGGGCTGGCTACATGCACTCCCCAAATTCTTTGATGTGTGTGGTTGCACACGCCAGGAATGTTGGTGTTTGCAATCATGCACGCCAATAATCCTGGCGTGCCTAAGGGTGGGGATTGGTGGGGATCAAACTCCGTTTGATTGCTGTAGGGCGCCAGGTGTTTAAGTGTGCCCACCTTGTCTTAGATTATAAAGGATACAACTGATGATCACCGGACTTGGAAAAGTCTGGTATGAGATACAACAGTTAGGAGAGGCCAAGCGCAGTCAAAAGCGGTCAGCAGGGAAAAAGAGGTCTTTGGATTCAGCCAGAGTGCTGGTATCCATAATCAGAAGTCAAGGACTTCACACCAGCCATCATCAATGACAGCCTATATCCAGTGACGATCTTAACATAAAGGAAGACAAGAGGGGAGCCTGTCTCTTGTCAAACTTGGATCTCAGCACTTTCAGTGCTTGAGCAAACTGAACACCTATAACAGGACAATCATGACAGAAGATTTTATGTTATATCAGTACATGTCACTTCTATTTATTTTATCAATGAAAGTCATGTGATGATCAGGACACAAGAAGGTAACATTCAAAATAAATTTCTACCCTTAGTTCACTATTTACATGTTGTACAAAAAAAACAAGATCAACAGTGTCTACATTAGATTATTTAACTTCTTAACCACTGCAAGCCAAACAAAGACTATCTTTTAACCCATAACATCTCACAAGTATCACTCTAGTTCCGTAAATTCACTCCATAGAAAACACATATCTCAATACCTATCACAACTCATATGTATGACTATAAACAATCATCTACACTATTCACAAGGGTGTGCTTCGAAGAAAAGCAAAGCGCACGACTATATTGACAGAAGAATTAAAATCTGGAACGTTTGGGACGAGTTGGCCTCATTAACATGACACCGGAAGAACTTCTTTTATGACCAGCTAATGCTGACAAAATGGGGTCAGAGTCGAGTGATGATTCACGCAAAGCGTTTTTGACAGAGAGGAAGAGGGGTTGAGAGAGTTGATCAATGCCGGTGGAAGGTGGCATTACATGACTGGTGGAAGTAGTAGCAGCAGGAGTCAAAAGTGGATCTATGTCCATGCCTGAGACAGAGTGCACTGAGGAACTAGATCTCTCCACAAGGCTGCCAGAGTGTGAGGCTCCTGGGAGGGGGTTATCATTGTGAGCTTGAGACTGGTTAGAGCGAGGTGGTGAAAGTTGAGTGAGAGGGATGAGCATGTTGAGCTCTTCAGGACTTGACCAGGAAGCATGTGGGTTGTTGAAATTGGGGGACGGAGTAAGAATTAAGTGTCTGGAGCTACAAGGGGATTCAAAGGAGTAATGGCTTGACAATGTACCAAGTTCAGATGTCAAGTCTGGGGCCTCCTGTACTAGTTGACTGTTGCTACTTGCCGGTAGGGCCAAGTGGGATTGTGCCTTTGTAGGGTTGGCAGGAGAACAGACATTAGCCGGTGCGTCAGTTGCTGGAGAATGACTTTCTTTGGTGGTATTCGGTATAATAGTCGGTGTAATTACATTATCTTCTGGAAGGATTGGACTAGCGTTAGGTATAGCAGCTGCGTTATTGATGCACATATCAGAAATGGCTTGGGTCTCATCTGAGCTATAATCGGCAACACCTTGTATTTTGTGGGGGTCATCGGGAACATCTTGAGTAACATTGGGGCAATCAGCAGAAGTTTGATTGTCCGAGTGCTTCTGAGCTAGAGATTGAGGGGCTGATTCAATAACAACCGGATTAAACAAGGTGCTACCTTCTGAAGATTGGGCAGCTTCTAATATCGCTTGGCCTCACGACCGTGACGCGCGCATCCTGAGAAGATCTGATGCAAGTGTTTGGTACTGGGGGCTGAGAGTGAGGGCTTGATTGACCAGCCTATGGTACTCGTCTAAGTCTAATAAACCATTGGGTGTCACACGCTCAATAACACCATGGATCAATTGCTGCTACATCTCCTGAAGTTTGATGAGTGTATTGTCGTAGCTGTCAGGTCCCATAATTGGGGAACAGTGAATTAATTCTCTCTCATAGCAGTTAAAGCCTCCAAAAGTGCCGGGGTACTTGAGAATAGTGGAGGTTGCCACACCAAATAGATTTGCCGGCAACTCTTGTGAGAACTTCATAAGAGAAATCACACAAGGAGGGTTGATAACATTCACAGGAGTGGTGTTGATTCTTTCGGAAGATTGGGTTGTGGTTTGAGGCGGGATATCAGTGCCGATGGAGAATGACTGAGGTGGTGTACTCAAGGCGGGCAAGCTAGGCTTCTGATCACAAGCTGTGCTCCACCGGCCATACATACAAGTGATACGTCAGTCAAGTTATCAAGGTTACTACGGATAAATATTAAAATGACATACTTGGATCTATACTTAAGATTTCCACTTCAACACCGGAGGGATGAGCGGCCTGATTGTTTGTTGGACAGCTTCCCAATGGTGAAGAGCGTGAGATGAGAGGACTCCCCGATAGAAGTGGTTTTGAGACGCTTTCATTGCCTGGGGGGGGGGGTCAAAAAAGAGGGGATTGATCAATTGAAGCAGGTAGTGTTCACAAGTATTTAGGGTGATTACATGTGAAAAGGCTATTGTGAGTAAGTAAACTACTTGCATCTATGGTCAAGCTTCCTGAACTCGTTACCACCCCAGTGCTGGAGGGATGAGAGGCCTGGTTGTCAATGGGATGACTCCCCAGTGGAAGCGGCTTTGAGACGCTTTCATTGCCTTGAGGGGAGGGGGAAGAAGAGAGGAATTATCAGTTGACTGATAGTGTTTACAAGCATTGAGGGTGATTACAAGTGAAAACTCACCCGTGTGGGATGGACGCTGTGACATCTTACAGAAGAGTTTTGTGGTAAGATATTTCATTAATAAGTTCAAAGACTATGTACTGTAATATAACTGATATACTAGAGTGGCAGATAATGAGTTCAACGGGTGGTAAGAATGACTGAGGAGGGAGAATACTGTGGGTTTATATCATAAGATAAGGAAGAGAGGACTCACAATTACGGGTACAAGACAAAGTGGGGAGCCAGTTAGATCTGGATGCTGTTGGTATTTGGAAAGAGTTTGCAGACAAAAGCAAAAAATATGTGTACATGGCATCCATTGTTGGCTTGTCTTGGAGGCTAGCTGAAAGAAGGGCTGGCCCAGAGAGACACATAGGACCAATGTCGAGTGATTGCTGGTATTAATGAAATATAAGGGGAAACTCAACTGCTCTGAAGCCGCCCGAGGAGAGGCAGTGAATAACAGTGGGACTAGCTTATCATGCAGAATTTCGAGAACACAATCATCATGGCCTTTGAAATTGTAATAGGATGAGGGCTCCGGAAGGCGGGTGAGGTATGGTTCAAAATTAATAGATAAGGGGAAGTGGTGTGTGTAGCAATTGGTTGGGGATTTACTGAAGAGATTTGATATAGTTGGTTAGGAAAGCCATGACACATGATGGGCATCTGAAAAGTTTGTAAAATGGAGAACTGTTGGGTTCACAAGCAAAGGAATAAATCCAGATATTGAGTCTAGTAATTAAAGGCAGACTCAGAGGCCGGCCGAGTAAAGATTTAGAAGGGGAGGCAGTGATGATACTAATACAAATATGCGAGGATGTTATGCCCAATATATTAAGCTTCATACAAAGGGAGGGACTCTATTTGGTATGTACAAGAGACAAGATATGGTTTGATTTTGCATAAGGGATTGATAGTTTGTGGTTTATGGTTTGCTTACTTGTACGTTATCATCTTACATTAAACCCTAGAACAAGAGAAAACATGTGCACAAGCAAGCAAGACAATGTTTAAAGTCTTTCTGCCGATACAAATCAATTTATAGTTATTAGAATAGAAACTGGCTGTGAGATAAAGAAAAACAAAGTATAATCTCAAGGGGGAATGAAACATGTTGTAGAAAAATGATGAGCCAGAAGAGTTTGATTGAGTGGGGAATCTTGAGGGGTTCTGGGAACTGTGTTAAGGTGTGATTTTTCCCTCCTTCCTGTGGTCCCTGGGGTCTTGAGTCCTTGGAGTTTCATGGTTTTCTGGCCTCTTACTGTGGTTCCTGGGGTCTTGAGTTGCTTGTAGCTTCATGGTTTCTGGCCTCTGGTGTACCCTGTTATAAGTGGTGCTTGCTGTGAAGGATCAGGATTGGCTTACCACACCAACCTCTACCAGAGAGCCCACTAACTTCCCAAATGTGAGTATCTCAGTGTTCTCACTGATTCAAATTCTGCTAATATGTCTCTTTCTTAACACAAGGCATAAATGGGTGTGCTTGGAAGACCAGGAAGTGTGTCTCAAGCTTGTTTAGGAAACATTACATCCAATCCCCTGAACATTTGGCTTATGGTAGGTTGCATCTTGACAATCAAGGAATGCCTATCAAAACCCTTACATGGTTGATTCAGCAACATTGCAAAGTTAATACTAATGGAGGTCTCCTCCAGATGGCACTCAATGTGATTATTTGTCCAGGTGAGTTTTTTCATCCCTTCTTTTTATCTTGTCATCACTAAGTTATAACTAACCTCAATCATTTCTTCCACAGCAACAACTTTTCATTTCAAGCAAGAATTCAGCTTTGGAAGGGACTATGTGACCCTCAGAAGGCACTGTCTCAACTCAGCATCAGTTACCAGAGGAATGACGGTTGCCTTTCATGCTAAGGATGGTAAAATAAAGAGAGGCGTATTGCTTAAATGAAAGCAACAACAAGATAAAGAGCTAAAAAAAAAGAA
Organism: Puccinia brachypodii; assembly: GCA_019395275.1. NCBI lineage: Eukaryota > Fungi > Basidiomycota > Pucciniomycetes > Pucciniales > Pucciniaceae > Puccinia > Puccinia brachypodii. The sequence goes on from LUKR01001883.1 coordinate 6,908, forward strand.
CAAGGAGAAGGTGTGTATGACACAGATTTAGATAGATTAGTTTATAATTAGGGGTCCCAAAAATGCAATGAAATACATGTGATCTGGAGAAAAAAATGTCTTGCCCAAGCAATTGCAAGTGCGGGTACAGGTGTCTGACATCCCCAATTTTCAACCCCAGTACTTGTACTTGAGGCAAGTACATGAGTACAAAGTGCCATATTTGAAATAATTCAGAGAACTAGAATTTGTTTTCTCTTTAGATAAAGTTAAAATGAGAAATAGAAAACAATGATTTTGATTTAATAGAAAAAGGATAACAAAAAGAACAATATTAATTCACCTAAAAGCAAAATTGTAGGCCTTTATTTAGGATTTAATTTAATTTTTCTTTCTTCAGGTTTGCTGTCCTTCCCAGCTCCTGACTACTGAATTGCAGCACCAATACTAATAAGATAGTTGAGCTTCATTAGCATGATTGTGGCTCATCTCACATCAGCTTGCTTTTTCTCTTACTGTGAGCTTTGAGGGTTTCATTCCTCTTTTGATTCCCTCAGTCAATGTGATTGAGTCAGCTGCCTTCTAGTTATTCTGTATCATATACCCCCTTTGAATTCTATTTCACTGGTTAATATCAACCAAGTTTAAATTGGTTGGGTACATCCCAGTTTAACTGGGATGATCTTAGCCCAGCCAATTATGCTGGCAGTGTGCAGATAGTCTGGAGAAAAGACATGTTTGTCAGTTCCTTGAATCAATCTACATGGGGATCTCTTTACTTACCTTGTGTTTGTTCCAATATCTTATGTGATAGTTCTGATTGGATAACTGGGTTGGTCCAAACTCTCTTGATCACTACAGTTGAATCTACAAAAATCAAGAATATTGATTTTAGCTTTTCCGCCGCAGGACTGGGGAGCACAGGCTAGGTAATGGATATGCTTACTTTGCTCCACAGCTTGTGGAGATTCCTGCAAGCTTCCCTCCTTGCAGGTTAGGTGTGTGAGTCCTGGGCCCTTATTCTTATAATTGTTACTCCAAATCAATGAAAAAAAAATTAAGTGGTTCTCTCTCTATCTGCCCATAGACATGGGTTTTGTGTATTGGTGCATTGTACTACATCCTGCTCACAGTAAACTCAGCCTAGGGACAACATACCTGTTGACACATATCCTGAATAGGTATGGGGATAATACTCTGGCTTGTCAAATTTGTTTATCTTGTAATGATCACCTGATTGACTTGAAATTGTTAATGGTTAAAATTAAACCCAAACTCTACAAATATTGCATCTCAAGTCTCAAATGGGGGGCAGGATACAAGAGTAATGTAAGAGCAGTTGTTAATATTGTTGGGGTACATATGTATCAAGTAGATTTCCTGGGTGAACTGGATCAGTAGATTTGATGAGGGGCCAAATTTGTGTGTGCTGGTTGCTCTGCTGGAAGAAGCAAGTAGATAAATGATGAATGTATGGAGAGGGGGTATTTCTATGGTAAAGAAGAGGGATGACTTCAAGGAAGGGCTGGTTATGTGAATGTAAACCTGTGGGTTTTTTTTAATTTAATTTGACTGTTTTTTTTTTTTTTGTTGATTGTTTGCTTGCCTATTGATCAATTTATTTGATCGATTAATTGAGTGTTTTTTTGTAGATTGATTGATTTTATGTTTGATATATACGACCAAAGTTGACCCCGTAAATGAAAGGTTTGAATAGTTGTGTTTGCGTGCGATTGATCGGATGACAGACGAAAGTGTAAAGAATGCGCCTATAGGTTGGCAGAAAGGGTTGTTGAAGTGAAACGAGTGGGATCGTTACAGATCTTTGCAATACCCATGACGGCTACACCCACCTATGCAGGCCCGAGCGACACACCACGCAGAACCCAAAACCCCAGGAGAACAATCTTTAGAAATGCATAGAGGGCCTTCTGATGATGATGGCTCTCCGAATTCGTGTTGTCGTATTATGGTTGCGTCACCTTCATCTATATGTTAGGTCAAGTGCATACCAGAGACGGAGTAGATTTGATTCCCTAGGATGGCGATCATACACATCATCATCACTGAAGGACGTGATCTGATCTTAACTAAGAAGTTCATTCTATAGAATCTGATAGGATCGTTCCCGACGTATCTAGGTACACCAAATAATAAAATATGATTCGGGAGGAGATAAGCTAGCTCGAAATGTATTGATGGGGAAAGTAACAAAAACAGAGACAAGGTCAAGGAGGCCCCTTTTTAATTGTCGACATGATCTGCAATGAGCGAAAAGGGACAAGACAGCCCAAGACAGAGAGCTGTAAGCTCGACGTGCATGTAATGAAGCGTCATAGGTTTCGTATTGTAACCGGGCTCGTTACAGGTCTATGGGGCACTATGTGATGGCTGTGAAAGCTGCGCTGAAAGGTGCGTGAAAGGGATCGGTTGATTTCGTAATCAAAACTAAGTAGATGAGTGCGTGGAAATAGACAACGGGCCAGGCAGGGTCTATTTATACCCTGCCGGCGAGACTAGAGAAAAAGACAAGACAGCGCTGCAAGCCTCAGGGAAATGACCCTGAGGCGCGTGAAACTAGAGAGAAACGGCGCTGAGGCCGGTACAGAGCAACAGGGAGGCGTGGAAGCCTCGAAACAAAGAACGTAGTGAAAGAAACCAGAAGGAAAAGACAAGCCCTCGTCATCCTGTAGGGCGTGGGCGTTGGTCGTTAGAAAGTCGTGACGGAACCCAAGCCCGTTGGGAGGGCGAGGGTTAGGAGAAACACTCGGGTGATGGCCGGATGTTCGTCTAACTTAACAAAGTCCCTCCTCAGTGGAGGGGGGACGCCGTCCCGCAGGGACCCTCCGAAACATCGGCAATAAAAAAAGCCGGGGACTAAGTTAAGTTAGGATGTTCGTCGTTGAAATGCGTTTAGCTCAAGTAGCTAGTGTTCATAGTGTTGTAGCTCGACTACGTAATCTTAGGTAAAGATTACGTCTCACTACAGTCTACGTCATGACTGACATAGACGATGGTCTCGACGAGACATCTGATTCTCTTATGTCATTCTTTTCTCTCTTTTGTCTTACATAATGTGTCCTAAAAATAACCTTGTATTTCGAGCCACATTATGTCAATGCCTCTCTATGCAATCTACGATTAGTTTCTCTTTCCCTCGACTTTACGTCTCGTGCCTCTTTACATAGTCTGTAATGATACTGGTGCTATAATGAGGAGGTGAGGTACTGCGGAGGGGACAGGTGGTCGATCTCACCGGTGACCGGTGTGTCACCCCGGGTAAACCCAGGTCATGTGAGCCATACAGGTTACACGGTCCTGCATGCCTGTCATGTTATGGAGCACCTGTAACACATACAGGACAACTATTGAGGGAGCACTCATGCGGCTTTCATACAGCTGACATGCATGGCTCAACTCACCGTACACTACTGTATGTGCATGCAGTGTCACCATCCCATGTATAAAACATTAAACACATATATTATGGCCCCTTATAGCATATAATCTGTGATGTGTGTGTGATGATACAGCTTATTATACACCTCCCATATTCACACCAATATGTAACTGCACTGTAGACGTGAATATGCCATATACACGCCGGGTGCACGGAGACGTTCTCCAGGCGACTGGGTGAAACGGCTTGGGACCGTCTCACCCCAATTGAGCCACCCATTGAGTTGGAAACACCTGTGAGGCACCCTGACGTTTTCGCCTGGAGGGCAACTTGAAGGCGGCTTGGTAAGCGCTCCGGAGGCAAAGTGCAGACACCTCCAAGTTGACCTGGAACCGTCCTCCTGTGGGAGTTGTTCTGGTGGCGGCTTGGAACTCGTGCCGCCTCACACATGCAAAACAACTTCCAAACAACTTCCAGTCGTTTGGAAGCCAGCCGTTGTGGTAAGCCAATCAAAACCACTATATATATATATAAGTTAGTGAATACAGAAGTATTACAGGATTTCTTATTCTAACACTCCCTAAATCATTAACTCAGCTCAGTCACTTTTCCAAGGAAGAAAAATACCCAAAGTATCAAAGAATCTTATTTATATTTTATACAGTATCTTATTAAGTATTTAGTCTTCCTTAAGCATTCTTAGATAATCACAGATTTAAATAAATAATAGAGAAGAAGTTTTACTGAATACACTTAACCATACATTTATAATGTTCTTATTCATTATCTCTCTATTTACATCATTTTATCCCTTATAATTTCTTCTTTATATTTCT
>LUKR01001884.1:0-11121 GCA_019395275.1 Puccinia brachypodii
CTTATTTAAAGAAGGGAAAATAATTCATAATTAATAATAATGGTAATTAAATGATATTATCATTAATTGAATAGAAATAAATTGAAGTCTTTTGGACAGTGTGTACTGTCTCCAAGGCTGACAATGTCAGCCTTAGAGTCAGCTCAGCTGACCAAAAGTCTGCTATTAAAATGTAAATATTTATTTTAACAATAATCTGATTTCATAATCAGATTATTCATGTAATTTTAATATAAGTTTCTCTATTTCATTTCTTGTGAAACCTCCTAGAAGTAATACTTCTAGTGTACATCTCTAGCTTTACCCCCAATTTGGATTTCCTGTCCCCGCGCGCGCCTGACCAACTTGAACTCATTGACTTGCGCGCCTCACTGCGGCCTGCAGCTGCTCCCCCCTGAGCAAAGCTCCCGTGCGTCTACAGATCCCCTTTGAGATTGTATTGAAGGAGGATAGATGCATGGGAAAAACAAAAAGAGGAGCTTTGAGATGGGCTTCCCGATATACCTGGCCATCTCAAAGCTCTGCAGCTCTTTTCCCCCAGACACAAAAAAAATCAGAACCACAAAAAACAACGTACGTGCAGGATTAAGGCACACTGTGAAGAATACTTGAAGGAAAAACTAAAGGTCCCCTACTTCTTAGAATTAATCCCACATTTTTGTGTCATTAATTCTTCAAGTAAGTCACCCCCCTTTTTTGATCTATTATTTCTCTAGTTTTTCTCCAAGTTCTTGTTCTTTTTCTCTCTCACTTTCCTCTCTAAAAGATTAAATAAAAAAGAATCAATAAACAAAATTAAAAAGATCCCTCTTAAAAATTATCAATATTTTTGTGGTTTAACTAGAAAACCCCATAGGTTTCCCAGTAAAGAACCTGTCCAGTTCCTTTTGGTCTATAAAAACTGTGGCTGGACAATTTATTGTACCAGACCTCCTTCTGTTTCTAAGGAAAGGATAGGCTAGCATGTAAGCAGCTTACCAGCAGTCTTCTATAGCCTGGTCTGAGATTTAAAAGAGGATCTGTACTAATAAAATAATAAAAGACATAAAAATAACTCTTTATTTGCATTCTTCTCTCTAATTCTCTACAATCTTTTTTATCTATTCCTCTCTGTTTGTTCCTCTCTGAATTATTATTTGTAATCAAGATAATAATTCATCACCCTACCCTTGTGTCCGCACGTCACTAAAGAGACGCCGGCTCACAAGGAAAGTGGTTGGTGTACATGTCTTGTGAAGCTGAGATTTGTTGAAGTAATTCTACTTATGGGATTTTGGTTGTACAGCCAAGTCCTTGTGGCTTCTATAACACTAGTATGATGACATCTTGACATGAGGGGGGAATTCTAGAGTACTGTGAGCAGGTGAGCTAGGGCAAAGGGGGGTTCCAAGATCCAAAAAAAAATATTCTCAATGCACATCCAGTGATTTGTATCAGGAGCATTTTGGGGAAAGAATGTATCTTAAAAACCTCCTACATAAAGTGGGGGTTCACGGTGGTGCTTGCCATTCAGTTAGTCTTGAGTATCCTGGCTGGTTACAGTCTTTTGGTTGATTTTACACTCTGGAAGGCCAGATGTAGTTTTGAGGATGTAGTAGGTTAATGTGGGTGAGCCCAGTGAGACAAATTTCCACCATCAACCACCACGAATTATTACTTCAACATCTCCGAAACCCCAAATGAACTTTTCACCCTACGCCCCACCACCAGAGGACCGTCGGAAGACGAACACGAGCAGCGAGAGTTCAGCGAGTGTACCCAACAACAACAACAACGTGTGGCAGCAGCAGTCGAGAGCTCACGTACCCAAGAATCCCTGGAGCTCATACCAAGATGGCGGTGCAGCTGTAGATCCGAGTGGGGTAACCTCGTATTCAAACTCCTCAACAGAGTCCTCAAAGACATATAACGTTCAGGGAGGATCTTATTCTCGGAGCCTTGGTCAAGATCTCCTACCCGGCTCAGATCCTAGACCGACTAGCAATACCCGGACTTACCTGAACGCTGAGGCATACGAAACACGGCTGGGGTGAGCGTATGTCGAGACCTACAAATGTATATGATTATTATTTTCAGAAATAATCGGTACTGATAGTCAATTAATACATACCTCTTGACCAATTAGATGGAGGGTCGATCTCCTCTCGGCGGTAGCTTATTGTACACCACTCATGGGATTCATGATGCTCGTCTTCGAAACCAAGAACGATTATATACGGATACATGCCTATCAATCTCTTCTAACGGCTATCCCATTGGCACTCTTGCACTTCCTTTTTCTATGGAGTCACTTCTTTCAATCTCTCTTCTTCGTCTTTGATCTTGCGCTGTACGGTTGGTTGGCGTAAGTAAATCCATACTAATTTACATACAAATCCTTCGTTTTTTTTTTTTTTCAAAAAAAAAGGTTTCCTAATTTACTTTCAATCACTTTTTTTTAATTGTTGGTAGATATCATGCATACTATTCGGCCGAGATGCTGGAAAGAAACCTCCTACCGATCGTTGGACCTATAGCCGAACAATGGACAATAGAAGAATAACCACAATATTCTCTCCTCCGCAGTCTTACCCTCGGCACACTTTTGCTACAGCAATCAAAACAGATTATATCATACGTTATGACAAAGAACAAGGAGAAATTACGGGTTTGATGATTTCCTGTCTGAACAGTTCTTGATGATCAAAGAATCGAAGAGTACCCGTAATTCTTTTTTACAATCCAACAAGTCGATTCATCTATCGTCTCATTTATCTCACTCTAGGTATTGTTTTTATTCATTCATGTTTTCTTTTTGCAGTATTTTTTTTGGTACATGTATACTTGTTTTTTCCTCACTAATATGACCGCATATAATATATTGATGCTATATCTCTGTACTAGAGAGATTCCAAACAAAGACGTATCTTGTATCCTACGCATAATATTTGTTTTTGTTTCATCAATAAAAAAAACATCATCATCATGTCCAGATTACCGGGATTAAGAAAATGAAGAAGATATAGAACGCCCAGGGGATAGAAGCCATCCGTTTTATTTTCAGAAATGTACTGATGACTGTGATGGTCGATTTTCCAAATGAGCCTTTCTCAACAAGTCTGGGTGCTTGCAGGGTTTTGTGCGAATTGTATTTGCCAATGGGAGAGCCAAGCTTATCCAACAACCACGAAATGCCAGAGCCCAGCACGACCACCACCCTCGAGGAATTCGAAAGATCTCTGAAAGGTTCGTCCAATCTACATCTCAAGAAATCATATAAACTGACGCTTTTGACTTTGGAACGATTCCCTACTTCTGAAGACTTGGAAATCGAGGTGGATCGACTGAATGCTATCGCTTCTCCATCGAAGGATGTTGTCCAAGCGTTGTTTACGCGGAAGTTGGATCTCATGCATCAGTTCAACTTGCTCATCAACACCCAACAAGCTCAAAAGATTTACCATCATACGGGGTCCTCTTTTATCTCGAATTTCGATCAACAAAGGGTATTAAATGTAATGTTATTCTGTCGTTTGTCTGGATGATCTCTTGAGAAATTCCTCATTTTGTATTCATGTGAGCACTGTGACGCTTTATTTTTTGGGCCAGAAACTTAGAGACCTCGAAGGGGAAATTTCAAGACTACAAAACCGAGATGATTTGGATCAAGAAGAAGGAGAGAACGCACTCAAATCAAAGCCCAAGAAATTCAGTTTCAAGAAACCAGACCCACAATCTAAGGAACCTAAGACAACCAGCACTTTGCCTCCTACACCAGACCCGACAACGCACGATGCACGCCCACCGATCTCGACAATAAATGAAGGAAATGGACCAGCGAACCCATTTGGGTTGAAGATTCATTCAGAAAACCTATTCATTCGCCCATCTTCTCCGCTCAATCCTCTTCATATCTTAGCCCTCTCCGACCTCTCGAACGTGGTGCTCGATTTGCGTGCTCTCACTCCTCATCTGTCCTCCCTTCAACTTTCTAGGATCCATCACGCCGCTATCCTGGCGCCCCCACTGAAAGGGAGTGTATCGTTGGCACAAGTCTCTCACAGTATACTCCTCTTGATCTCTCAACAAGTAAGTATCTTCTTCCCCATACTTGTCTGATTTCTAACAAAAAGAAAAACTGAGGATATGCATGCCACTTCGTTTTCTTTTCTATGCGTTATTTTTTTTCCTGACGAAATTATTACCTTACTTTCGCGTGTGTGTGTTTCGGAAGGTTCGGACCTACCAATCAGAAGATTTGATTCTACTACTACATACGAGCACGGGTCCAGTGATCGAGAGATCCAAGAAGATCACGATCGGACCATATCCGACCGACCTTTTCCCTCCCCCAGAATCCACAACAAGGTCGTCAATAGACCCGAGGGAAAGATCGTCTTCTCAGCACCATTTACCAAACGATTTCGATTGTCCGGATTCGTCAATTCGATCTCCTAACTTCTCTATCCTTCCATCTTCACCTTTACCCCTCCATGAACTTACCGCCTTGTTCCAGCCCTCCCATGATCATCTTTCCTCGTCTGAAGATTGCTCTGCCTTACCCCAAGCTGCTAAATCAGTACTGATGAAATTATAGAGGAACCAAATATGTATCAAAATATCCGTGATTAGGGGACAGAACCGTACAGGCTTCGTCTTATGTGCACATCTCATATAACTCATCACAAGACTAAGCGGGACATTAATTCTAGAGCGACGTGGATACTGGCAGTCGAATTAGTTGACCTTTGATTACAGCAAGCACTACATTGGAAGAGGAGTATAGTCAACTCCGTATGGATCAGGATTATGGGTGATGACTGAAAGTGTGTCTTCACCCATAAAGCCACGGGTAAATCACAACTCCCTATTTCCCCATGGATCATGTACAGTGGGTTAGCAGATGACACATCTCCCTTCACCGGTAATATTGTAAGAAATCACAAACTGAAGTGGATATTTCATTCATAAATTTTTTTAAGTGAAAAGTGATAATCTAAAATACAAACTAAACATAATGAATAGGGGGTATCAAATATGAGAAATCTGTAAACTTAAAACCTCATTTACTCTTGAACTATACAATCCACAATTATGAAAGGTGTGTCAAATTTGATCTAATCAGTTAATAATATATTAGATTCAATTTAAAGCTGTATGTAGTAGTAAACCAAAAAAAAAAAAAAAATTGATGATGGTGTTTTCCAATAATATGTGGTAATAGTTTGTATGAGATAATAATAGATTAATTCATAACTGTACAAACACAAAAGTAATGACTTTGATTGTAAACATTTACCTAAAATTACAGAAGAGGTCTTATATTATACATTAAATCAAAAGTAAGTTACAATTGCAATCAACAAGAAAAAAAAAGAAAGTGTGATGCAAGAAAGAAAGGGGCACTACAAAAAGTATAGGATCACATTTTCACAATGTGATCCAACACTTTTTGTAGTGGGGGAAAAATCCCCAAACCAAACCAATCAAAGTATTTAAAAGTTTTGATCAAGACAGTCAAAGAAGGGACAACCCTTTCTTTGTTTCTTTCATAGTCTCAAGAGATGGAGAGATGTGTGTCAGACTGTGCACATTGTATAGAGTGATGTATTCCTATTATGGCTCAGCTGCAGCTGAGTCAAAGTGTGTTGAGTGTGACCTAGGACAAATGTCCACCAGGCTTTGTACAGTCAAGTGCCTATTAAACCATGACTTATTAACCCATAACACCTTATAACCCATGGCAAAATTTGTGAAAATTGGTCCACCAAAGTTGATTTGGCTGTAAAACCCTACTTGTCAACCCATACTCCCTCTTAACCCATAGGAAAACATATCCACCAAGGGGTATGGTTTAATAGGGACTTGACTGTATGCTGGTGCGGCCCTCAAAAGGATGAGGAGGGAGGGTCCGCGCGGCCTTTGGTGCGCTCCGCGCAAGCAACCAGCTGCACAGCCTGCTGGTGCAGCTCTGGCTGGTAGATGATCAAAAGATATCGCTCCGTTCCCTCCTGACCTTGCGAGGTTCAAACCGGCTACTTTGGCGACCCACAGAGGACCCATGGCGTATTGCATTTCCCCCCGCTAGGCCCAGCGGAAGAAGTCCGGCATTACCAATTACACCAGCGCAACTATGCCGGGGCAGTGTACATACCTACAGAATTTGAACGGACTTTTCAGTAGGCCCATTGCCCGCATAAGAGTCCAAACATTTGGTAGAAGCATCACAATAGACGAAAGTCCCTTATCGGTAGATTTCTGTCTTCCAGACACACAACTACACATGTTGCGCCTATTTATTCTACAATCTTGGATATAAATTACACGCCCTTATTATCCAGTCACTAAATGCTGTTAAGCGAAGGCAAAAAGGAAACAAAAACCAATCAGTGGGGGGAGGGGTCATGATGAGTGTACCCGACAAAATCGATAGCCGGTCTTCACCAATTATGGCCCGGACAGACCGGTAAACAATTGACCGAATCAACAGGGGGTTGCGACCAGTCATTGACTTACTCAATCAACGGCTGGAAGCCAGTAGTCGTCGATAGAATCAAACAATAGCCGAGGGAGACCCGGCATCGATTCACATTTTCGATGGCCGGAAGGCACCGGCCAACAATTTGCTTAGTCATTGACGGGCCGGCACCGATTTGGGCATGAAGGAGATGGAAAACCTGGTTTGCAAGTAGACAGATGCAGAGGCGGAAGCGCAGCGCTGCATTGATGAGGATTACATTAGAGAACTCGGTGAAAACTGCTATTAGTCCACAAACGGGAGCAGAGGTCAAGCACTCCCAACACAGCCGCGCGAGCATCCAGTGGAAAGTTGGTTTCTTTTTGGTGGGGGCGTTAAAAAGGCTTCAGAGTGTGCGCACCTGCAATGCGCTCCGCGCGGGCAAGTTGCAGGGTAGAAACCGCTCAACTGCAGGTGTAGATACTCAAAAACAATCCCCCCCTTTTCCTCCACACACTCCCAGCAAGCTTCGAACCCGCTACTTTGGCGACCCGCTGACAGGACCATGGCGTATTACTCCATACCACCTGGTTGGGACTGTGTGGGGGAGGGCGCTACCATTTGCGCCAGAGGAGTACGATGGAACTGGTGCATTTAGGGTATTCAAACCTAGTTTTCATTTGTCTCTTTTCACTTTCCTCAAAAAATGTATATTCTTTCTCCTGATAAAAAAACAAAAATAATATAATAAGGACAAATGGAGTTCAGGACAACAAAAACCGATCGACAGGCCAGCAGAATGATTGTAAATTTATGAAATCGATGCCCTTTTTTCCCAAGGTTCGGGTTTTCTTGAAATGCCAAACGATCAAAACAACCGCCGCGAAGAAAGATACTTGAATCGAAGATTGGATACGGATATTTGTTTTGGTTTCGTGAATTCTGGTTTACAATCTCAAAAGATTACATCTTCATCTCGTTCACCCAACAGATCACCACCACCTCCTGCGGTAAGATCATCATCGGATTTGTCTCCTGCAAGACCAAATTTGAGTCTCTCTCGTTTCTCCGCCACGGCGATCGCCGTTTCTTCTTTCTTCTTCGCTTTTACTTTCTTTAGCCTGAAAAAATCTTCTCGATCTCAATTCTCACAAGATTGAGTAAGAAGTAGGTGAATTTTTAGTTGTGGGGCTTCAATCCATCAATCCTGAAATCAAGAACCTATTTATGTTCTTGTGCCCGCCCTAAGTGATTGGAGTCTCACTCGGGTAATGGGAAAAGTGAAAACTAGGTTTGAACAACCTAAATGCACCGGCTCCGTCGTCCTCCTCTGGCGCAAATGGTAGCGTCCTCCTCCACACAGTCCCAGCCAGGTGGTATGGAGTAATACGCCATGGGTCCTGTCAGCAGGTCGCCAAAGTAGCGGGTTCGAAGCTTGCTGGGAGTGTGTGGAGGAATGGGCGGGGATTGTTTTTTGAGCATCTACACCTGCAGTTGAGCGGTTTCTACCCTGCAACTTGCCCGCGCGGAGCGCATTGCAGGTGCGCACACTCCGAAGCTTTTTGACGCCCGTACCAAAAAGAAACCAACTTTCCACTGGATGCTCGCGCGGCTATGTTGGGAGTGCTTGAACTCTGCTTCCTGGTTTCCTTGGAATGATAACCGATAAAGATGATCGCCACGAGGAAAGAGATTTGAATTGAAGGAAGCTGAATGGGAAGACCATGAATGCTTTGTTTTGGTTTCGTGAATTCTGGGGGTGTACAAATGAGGTTTACGATCTCAAAAGAAGGCATCTTCATCTCGTTCACCCAACAGATCACCACCTTCTCTCGGGGTAAGATCTTCATTGAATTCGTCTCTGACAGGAACGGATTCGAGAAGCGACTGGTTGGTGACGGAATCAATCAATGTCCGGAAGAAACCTGGTATCAATTCACATGATCAACGGCCGGCAGGGACCGGCTGAAAGGTTGGGAGAGATCCTAAAAGATTTTGTGCAACTAAAGGGTTCATTGCTGTTTTAGCCGTATGTCTTAAAGTAGATTACAACTTGTAGATGAAGCAATGAAGAAAATAAGAGACTAGTGAAGAAAAAGATTAATCAATCACCTAAAGGCAGGAGGACCAATATTGTTTCTGCAGACAACGAGATTTTTGGTTTAATCCGCTCGGTGGTTTATTCTGGAATGCTAAACACTCGTCGTCAGCTCGTGTCCACCTGGTATCATAGCTAAGGTGAATTAGATTTACTATGACTGTTTCTTTCTGTGACGCTTGGGGACGGTATTGTTCCTGTTGATAACAACAATTGTTTTCTATGCAAAGTTTTTTTAACAATTAGTTATTTATCTGACAAGCACCCTTAATGAAGCTTACTCTTCTGACAAAAAGCTGATACGGGATGATAATGGGCTTGCTGTCTCCAAGACTGATCTTCTTGGGGTTCTACAAATGTTTAGTCGCAAAGATGGAAGTTAGTTTCTACTGCATCAATTGAATCATAACTTCTGCTCACTCTTTGCTGGGTTGAGTGATGCGTGAGTTGAGATTCGATGATCGAGCTGATTCTCAGTTTGGTCTAGAATGAAGCGGACAGTCTCCTTTTAGCTTCTTGTCTTTTTCTTTTCGTCTGAATGTGAGTGGTCTGTTATGCTTACGATTGTTTGATTGATCCGCTCGATGATCTGCAGTTTGCTTTTGTCATCTTGCCTGGTCTAGCTGATTCATCCTTCTTGGCTGATCAAAGCATCAGATCATCTAAGTTAGCTTTTCTGTTCTATGGTTTTGCTTTGGGTCTGACAGATGATGTACCTTGATGTGTCATCTTCTTGGCTTCTTTTTGGTTCTTTTTTCTGACTTCAGCCAAACTCCAACAGCCTGGGGTGCTTTGAGCTGGTTGGTGAGAAGCAGATTTGCTAGGAGGAGGCATAACTCCAATTGCTTGAAGTGATTGACGTATTGTACATTGTCCAGTGGGTTTAGTCAAGAAGTCGGCGGAATAGCTTGTGGTTTGAATGTAATGAAGCTTAATGAGATGAGAAGTGATGAGTTCCCTGACGAAGTGCAGTCAAATGTCCATGTGCTTTGTCCTAAAGCTGTTTTGTGAAATCTTGCTTCTGGCTAAGTCAATTGCCCCTTGATTGTCGACCCCTACCTGGACCTCAGTCAGACAATATCCTAGGTGGAGTTCAGATGTGAGATTCGAAAACCAGGCTAGTTCTCTGCCGAGATCAGAGAGGGCCTTGTATTCTGCTTCTGTCGATGAAAGCAAGACAGTTGGTTGACGAGTTGCTTTCCAGGAGAGCAATTGCCGTCCAGTTAGAACAACGTATCCTGTGACCAACCGTCTCGTGTCAGGGCAGTTGCCCCAGTCGGAATCTACTTGAGCACTGAGTGATAGCGCAGGTGCCTTCGCAAATAGCAGCCCCACATGTTTTGTACCGGACAGGTATTGAAACCCCTGCTTCGTAGCACAAAAGTGATTGATGCCCGGGTTCTCGAGGTGTTGAGACAAGACGCTGACTGCATATGAAATATCAGGACGAGTTAGAACACTTAAGTAATATAGTGATCCTATGAGAGCTTCATAGTTGACACCAAGTTGCTGGAACTCCAAGATTTGAAGGGTTGTAGCCGCTTGCAGATGTTCCTTTGGATTGAGAGGGCAAGAAGCCACAGGTGCCGAGTCCAGACCATATTCCAGGAGTTTGCGCTTGATGTACTGAGTCTGATTGATGTGGAGATGGGAATCCGTCCGATCCAAGTTCATCCCTAGTTGGAATTTGGCCTGCCCAAGGTATTTTATGGCGAACTCACGCTCAATTTCAGTCCGAAAAATAGAAGGATCACGGCTGATGACAACGAGATCATCAACGTGAGCAAACACCCAGACGGCAGGCTTTGATTGAGATGCTGGGCAATGAAAGACACAGGGGTTGGAGACCATTGCCGTGAAACCAATTCTCTGTAGAAACAAGCTGAGTCGTTTGTACCAGGCCAATGAGGCCTGCTTTAGGCCATAAATGGCCTTTTTCAATTGAAGGACGGTGTTTAAGGGGCAGACGAAACCTTGCGGGGGAAGAAGAGTTAATTGGTCGGTCAAAGGGCATGTGAGAAATGCACTCTTGAAGTCAAGCTGATGAATTTGCAAGTCGTTGTTGAGCGCAAAGGATAGGAGTAGACAAAGGGAAGCCGCCTTCCCAGTTGGGGAATATTTAAGGTTGAAGTTGACTCCCAGATTCTGACAAAAGCCCTGTGTGCATATCCTAGCTTTTTACTCCACAATCTGGTTATCAGCGCCGAGTTTCTTCCTGTACGCCCAAGTCAAAGCAATGGGTGCGTCTTCCGGAGTGCGCTGCCGCATGACCCAGACGTCATGGTCCAGCATATTCTGGATTTATTTTGCTTCCGCCACCTTCCAGTGGTTGGTGTCCATGCTCTTCATCGCCATTGCATGAGATCTGGGATCAATGGTGGTTGAGAGGTAACAAGCCTGGGACCGAGAACGTTTACCTGCACCTGTGACACTTAAATTCTTCGGCTGAAAGCCGTTGAAATCTGATTCTTATCTTTGACTTGAAGCCTAAAAACATGTGAGCTGGCGGCGCTAGCTCAGGCTGGCCCAGAGCACTGACCAATTGCGCTGGTGGTATCTCTGCATGTCAGCTCACTCAGCTCACGCC
>LUKR01001888.1:0-11115 GCA_019395275.1 Puccinia brachypodii
CCAATATCATGACCTGTCCAATATCATGACCTGCCCAATATCATGACCTGTCCAATGTACAAGACCAAGGTCTATTACAATGGCCCACTACCTATATAAAATGTTCATCACCCCCCCTGATACTTGTAACTTGGTACTGACCACCTTGGTAAGAAACTGAGGATACGAGGCACGATTTTAGAGGCAACGAGATGAGTGGTGAGGAAGCAAGGGCAATAGGCAATAGACAACTATGTTGGAGACGGCGAGAATGAAATGATCAAAATCAGATAAGATTAATAAAAAGAAATAAATAAAGAAGGAGAACAACAATAATGATAACGGATAAAAAGGATAGGATAATATAAAACTAATAACTTACACCTGAGAATACGAGGCACAATGTTAGAGGCAACGAGATGAGTGGTGAGGAAGAGAGGGCAATAGGCAATAGACAACTATGTTGGAGACAGCAAGAATGAAATGATCAAAATCAGATAAGGAAAAAGAAAGAAAGAGAAAGACAACATGAAGATATATAAAAGAAACCACAGGATCCCCGTGATCTCTTCATGATCATGATTTCACACCTTCAATCCTCCTCTTTTCCTTATGACGCCATTGACGTCATCATCCCCCCCTTTTCACTCTACACCCCGTTCTCATCACCCCCCCCCTCCCATGTTCTCAAGAACCTCCATCCCCGCGGCTAACTTGTTTGCCGCAATGCCTGCCCCAGTTTGAGATTTTGTGAGAAAATCAGCTTGATTTTTGGAGCATGAAAAGAAAGAAAGAGTAAATGATTGATCAATGTGATATCTGACCCAATGTAACCAAATATTGATGTGGCGAGTGGGATGATGATATACTGGATTTTCCAATAGCAAAATAGCGCCCTTGTTATCATTGCGCAGAACTGGCATAACTGAGATGTGAAGATTGAGTTTAGACGCTATTTCATCCAATAAAGAATTGAGCCAAAGTGTATCTTGTCCCGACTCAGAGCAGGCTCAATGTTCTACTTCTGTAGTCGACAAGCCGGTTACTGGTTCTTTCAAACACCGCCAACCCACAGGTTCAAGAAATTGGACTAGATTGCTGGAAAAAGAATGACCATCAATGGACCCGCCCCAGTCAGTGTCTGCCCATGTTATAAATTGCAGTTCTCCAACGCCGAGGACTATTCCGGTGGTCAAGGTGTGCTTAAGATACCTCAAACAATGATGAAAACGCAAAACAGCCTTCTTTGTTGGATTCAAAAGAAACTGAGATAAGAAACTAGAAGTGAACGCTAAATCCGGACGAGTGCATTGAACAAGATAGTTGAGTAGACCAACAGCTCTTCTATAATCAATGGAAGTGTCTGAAATTTCTTGATCAGTGTCTGGTTTACCGTTGATCTTTGGAACCAATGGAGTCTTAGAACCATTGCAGTTGGTCATATCAAATTCAGATAAAATATTTTTGATGTATTGATCTTGAAGAAGAAAAATTTGGCAACAAGGACGATCACAAATCACCCAAATTCCAAGGACAAAACTTAACTCCCCCATATCAACCATCTCAAACTTTGCGCACAACAACTTTTTTACCCAATCAACACTTCTTCTGCCAAGGACTAAGTCATCAATGTGCACAAAGATAAAAGCGGAATTTCCACTGTTGTTTCAGACGAAGAGACATGGATTGGAAACCGTTGGATGAAGATTGAATTGTGCAAAAAAGTTGGATAAAGCAATGTGCCACATGCGTGGACTTTGTTTCAAGCCGTACAAGGACTGATTCAAGTACAGGCCTTCACCGGGTTTTAAGTCAAGAGTAACTCCCTCCGGGACTTTGGTGAAGATATTGCAGTCAGGCTTGCCGTTGAGAAATGCACACTTAACGTCCATCTGATGAACGTCAAGATCAAGATATGCCAAGATCTCCAAGACCGTGCGTAAAGTTTGCAGCCGACAAGTAGGTGAAAAAGTCTTGGTGTAGTCAACTCCTTCTTTTTGGAGAAAACCCCGAATAAATAGCCTCACCTTAAACTTATCAACTTCGCCAAACATGTTGAATTTATTCTTGAAAACCCATTTGCATGATAAAGGTTTACATCCGGGAAGAAGCGGTCTGACTGACCATACTTCATGCCTTTCCATGTTTTTCAGCTCATTATCTATAGCTGCAACCCAACAGAGAGCATTGACGGACTGAATGGCCTGCATGTAGGTAACAGGATTGTTGGGAGAAGGTTCCATGACAATGTTGCATGCCCTTCTTTGTCCAACAATAATATTGTCTTCCAAAACAGACAATGAAATATCTCTGGTGGCAAAATTGAAATGTGGTACAAGAGTGTGCCCCTTTTTTTTCAAAGTTGATTCAATAGGGGCTAGAATTTCCTCAACTTGAGAATCATCAGATTGTGATGCAGTATTACGGGTGGTATCTCCGCCATCAGGATTATCATTCTTATCAGAACTACCATCAGGGGATGGAGCACTACCCCCCGTAATATCTCTCAACACCGGTTTTTTTTCATCTTTGGGTAAGTCAAAGATCAAGGCGTCCAAAGTAGCCGGACTTGTACCAAAAGAAATTCCGGGAGACGCAAATTGTGAGTAAATTTGATGCATTTTTTCTTCAAAGACCAGATTTGATAATTCTTGTGCCTTCTTGATAACCAAGCATAATCCCCTTTGCGCCTGATGGGCTCAATTTTGAATCTCAATTAGATTTCTCCACATAATAAAACACCTCACACCCAAAGGTAACCAGATGATCCATACAAGATTCATTGTTATGCCAGATTTCATACGGAGTTCTGAAATTCAAGGAAGAACTGGCAGTACGTTTTATTAAATAAACTGCTGTGTTGACAGCTTCAGCCCACCAAACAAAACAAAGATTACCGGTGCGAAGTAAGCATTGAGCCTTCTCAATGATGATTTGATTACTGCGTTCAGCAAACAGGTTTTGTTGCGGAGTATACGGAGCGGTGCAACAAGCTTCAATTCCCTTGCTAGCAAAGTAATCATTGAATTTTTCATTGACAAATTCACCGCTGTTGTCAGAGACAACAGTCTTAATCATCCTACCGCCCTTATTTTCCATCAAATTGAAAACTTTAACAACTGAATTAAAGGTGTCTGATTTCTTAGTCAAAAAACGTACAAATCAAAAGCGCAATTTTACGTCGATGACTACGAGAAAATAGCAAGCTTTGTTGGGTGTAGGTGGAGTTATCGGAGCACATAGATCCATGTGAAAAATGTCAAGCAAGTTTTTGGGTTCAGTAAATTTGCCTTTAAAAGGCAATCTAGAAGACTTTGACATAAGACACTGTTATATTTGGTCCCCTGAACCCAAAACCCAACACATTTCGATTTGTACTTTTCATTCTATGTTTGCGTCAAAGCGCAGATCCAGAGGTTTGATTGAGTTCATCTTAATCAGGCTGGTATGTTGTTACAATCCTAGTGTGTAAGGTGTTATCATTGTTTGTTATTGTGTAGAAACTCATGCCTTGTTATTCAGATCACTAGGTATTTATATTATTTTTATTGTTATGTTATCAACATTGTTACTTATTAGGGGGTATCAAATATGACAAATCCACCATTGCAAACCCATTGATTATTTTTCATAAAATCCACAATTTCTAATCAATGGGTTTCTAAAATCCAACAGCTCATAAGCAAGTGGATTTCAAAACCATATACCCTCATTTTTCCACACAAATCCACCAGTTCAATTTATCCTAGTTATTCCATGGTTTCTCCCTCTGT
Source organism: Puccinia brachypodii (assembly GCA_019395275.1). Lineage (NCBI taxonomy): Eukaryota > Fungi > Basidiomycota > Pucciniomycetes > Pucciniales > Pucciniaceae > Puccinia > Puccinia brachypodii. The sequence goes on from LUKR01001888.1 coordinate 3,753, forward strand.
CCTACAACCGGTCTCAAAGACCTTCACTGCTGCAAGAGCACTCAAGACCATCACCAGCTTTTGATCAAACCAGCTATGTCGGATTACCAACCCATTGGCTCAGCTATCTCAAGCTGCCATCAACTCAACCCCTCAAGCTCGTGTCATGCGCTCAGTCTCTCAACTCAGATTGGCTAGTTTGCCGTTTGGGATCCAAGCCCAGTGACTGTATTAGAGAACAAAATCTGGCACAGGCAATCATTCCCCATTTCTGTTGAGGCCCAGTCCAAAGATTTGCTGTTGCCAATTGGGAAAGCCAAGGTCAACCAAAGGCGTGACCGTTTTTGCTCACTCCCGTATGGTTGGATTGAGCATCAAAGCTGCCAAAGCTCTAGAAAAGGCGGAAGGCTTTAGCTTCAAAGTTGTTAAACTTCGAAGTATTTGTCCGTTGGATATCAAAACCATCATCAAAAGTATTAAGAAAACCGGTGTGGTGCTCCACATTTAGTTTTTATTACTTCTATTGAATTTTTTCACAAGACTACTTCAATAAAGTAAAGACTCCTACATTATTTCATGATAGCAAGAGTCAATACTTGGTAGTTGAAAAAGTTCAAAGTAAGAATAAACAGATCAAATAATGGATCCAAACAAAGCATTAATTCATCCGGTTGAGAAAAATGACAATTCTTCCAGCAATGATAATTGGTCGGAAAAAGTTTCAATTGTAAAACTTTGTTGTGACAACTGGACTGAATGGAAGAAAATCTTCCGTAACATACTTATTGGCCGGGGACATGAAGAATTCTTTGACAAAAAATGGTGCAAAGAAAATAAGGACAAGAAGATCTTCCATAAAAAATCTGCTTTAGCTTGGACACTTCTTCATTCTTCTATCTAATCCAATCTCAAACCAATTGCAGCAGCACACAATTTGTTTGCCTCAGCAATGATCACATTAGCATCTGCTTGCGGCAAAAATTCACTCATTAGAATTGGGGACAAATTGTACCCTCTCATTTCACTTGTCTATGTTCCCGTTACATCTATTGGTACTCACATATCAACATTTACCAGCTTATATACGTTGTTGAAATCAGCCATTGCTATGACTAAATTGATCACTGTTGATTCAACTATGGCTGGGATTTTCTTTCTCAAAAGCTTCCGGAATGACGATTCTCTAGCTCCTCTCATTCAAAATCTGTACGATATTGAGCCGTTTTCCTTCAAAAAACTAGCCAATAGAATGAATGTAGAGGACAGCCGGAACAAAAGGGTTTTGGGAACTCTAAATGTTGTTGGTAATCGCGAAAATGTTCAACCCAAAAAAGGAAAATTCAAGGCCGCAAATCAATCTAAGTTCTGTAAAGTGGTACCAACTTGCAATCAAACAGTCTCAATTAATTGCAATCCAACAATTGTTGGGTCTTCTAAGCCAAAGGTTCAAAATGCAGAATTTGATCAAATGATTGATGAGCAAATTGTGATGTTGAAGAAATTGTGATCTCAAAAGTTGAATTTGATTGACAAAGTTGATTCCAATGGCAAGCATCATGTTGATGCAATTCAAGACATTGATTCTGATGATCCTGACAATTCCGGATTTTTCATTGGAGAGGATACCTTGTTTCATCTTGGTCCAATTAATCATGAAGATTTTGGATTGATTTTGGATACCAGCACGTCAAAATCTACAATTTGCAATGTGTGATTATTGTCCAACCTTCAACCAATTGAAAAGAAGATGAAGACTTACTCTGGATCAATTAATATCACCCATATTGGCTCAATGAGATTTGGGAAATATAAGATATTCCCAGTGTTTTATGCTCCAGACAGCAAATGCAATTTGATATTGCTTTCACAACTTGAGGATCATGGATTCCGTATGTTTCACAAAAACAAACTCATTATTGTTAACATGGGTTCCACAATTGTTGAAAAGTTTCCTTGAGTTGGCAATCTTTACGTTTCAACTGGATCTAGCGTGTACACTTCAAACTCTTTATTCTCTATCAAGGAGCCTGAGTGTAATAAGGACTGGCACGTGATCTTGGGCCATCACTCCGGCTTGTATGTTAAAAAGTTTTTTGAGCTTTTTAAGCTGTTGTTGGCAAGCAAGACTGGTTCATCAATAAACTGCAAAGTGAGTCAAATGGAAAAAATAAAGCGGTTGTCACATTCAAATTCCCTTCCATCTTTGTCTTCTCCTTTCAAAATGATCCATATGAATCTGTTACAAATCACTCCAATTTCTTGCGGTAACTTTCAATGCGTGTTAGTTTTGATTGAAAATTACTCTTGATTCAATTGGATTTACTTGTTACAGAAGAAGAGTGATTCCAAAGGTTGAATTATGTTGTACTTGAATGAAATCAAGAATAACACCAACATTACTCCAGCAGTGCTTCATACCAATTGTGGTGGTGAGTTTGGGTCTGCTGTTTTTAATAATTTTCTGTAACAAAGAGGAATCTCATTAGAACAGGGACCCACTAACTCACCTCAAACCAATGGACTGGCAGAACGATTTAATCAGTCACTGTTGGTGGAAATAAGATGCATGCTTGCTCAATGCAATGTTCCGATAAATTATTGGGACAAGACGGCAAAATTTGCATTGACTCTCATCAACATGCTTCCATCCTTGGCTCTAAACTGGAAGTCGCCAACTTCCGTTTTGGTTGATGCTAAGTCAGCAATTGAACAAGTAAGACACGTCCAGACCCTCATTCCTTTTGGCCTGAAAGTCTACGTCCATACACAAACACCGTCTTCAAAAATTCTTCCCCCTTCTAAACCTTTATACTTCCGTGGCTATGAGCCCAGATCTGATGCTATGAGGTTTTTGGACCCAATATCTTGTTGAACCATAATTAGCAGAGATTACACCCCTTCCATTCTTTCTTTCCATTATCATTCTAAGGATACCATAAGGAAGTTGCCATCAACTTTGCCCAACTTATGTGCATCAGAAGACTCAAGATATGTCACATTGGATATTGCAGTGGATAAATCATCACATGATTCATCTTCCCCTCCTGTGACTTGTCCTGTCACCCAACATACTTTTGAGCTATCTTCATCATCATCTACCCTGGTCAACATGTCTTCCCCTATACTTCCTAGGTCTACTCCTTTTCTTAATATCTGTACTCAATCTTTGCCATTTATGACGTTTCCCTGCCAAACTGACTCGACAACACTGCCATCACAGAACGTTCCAGGCAAAATTCGTGTACCGGTTAACCCCCCGTCTGGGAAACAACATGCTTGGGTTCCATTGAATTGTCCAGCTGTGAAGAACATCAGTTCAACCATTGATCTGTCCAATATTATTGAAGGTTTGTGTCGAAAAGGTAAAGATCTCATCATTCTGGACAACGACTTTCCTGAAATTTCATCAACAGAGACAGTCACCATTAACAAGGCAATGAATGATGAAAACTCTGTCCCCAACTGGAGTGATGCTATGGCTTTAGAATTTGATTCACTGCAATCCAAAAATACTGGCTGATTGGTTCCGCAGCCTGAAGACAACAAGATAATTGGTGGTATGTGGCTTTTAACTAGAAAGAAGAACAAATTCAACAAAAAATTTTGTCACAAGGCACAATGGGTTGTTTTTGGAAATCATCAGGAGAAGATGATTCATTATTTTGAAACTTACTCGTGTGTGGCGCAAAATGAATCCCTGAAAATGATGTTGTTGCTCGCTGTCAACAACAATTACTCTGTATTTCAATTCAATGTCGAGACAGCTCTACTGTATGGCAACATCAATGCCAATATATACGTGTCTCAGGTCCTTGGCTTTGAGGATCCGGACCCAAATAAAAAATCCTGGGTATGGAAGCTGCAACAATTTTTGTATGGGACTAAACAAGCTCCAAGGATGTGGAAGTCTCACCTAATTGATATGATGGATAGAATTGGTTTCAAGCCTTGCATCATTGACAATGCCTTGTTGCCTCATCTAACCCGTGTACCGTCATCTCAGTTTCTTAAGAATCACCCCATATCTTGCTGTAAAAACATATAGGCCCCAATTATAAATGATTATTCGAAAAAAATATTTGAGAATTTTTTGAACCTGTTTGAAAACCAAAAAGAAATAGAACAAATCTCAAAAAGTTTTTTGAATAGGACTCAAAAACTTTGTACACTTATAAACAAAGCCGCGTGGAACTGGTGGGGCCACGCGCTGCGCCCAGATACAGTCCTTGAGCAACTGTTTCAGAGGTGCCAGAAGAATCCCTCCCAATATTTTGCCAATCATTGACCCAACCTTTGAATTCACTGCCATCTGGCTGTGGAGGCTCAATCAAAGAAGACTGCTCAAAGAGAGGTACACACGCGCCATCCGTCACACATTCAAACAACCAGCCCAATGGGAGCCGTGGGACGACAAGCGGATCCCTCCAATCCGCTTCATAGAGCTGTTCAGGATGCCACGAGAGGATTTCTTCTGGCTAGCTGAGCAGTTGCAAGAAGACCTGCAGCTAGACCCTCTACAGCGTGGGGATGCCCTTTTGGTCAAGGCTCAGGTTGCCGTTGGATTATATCGACTTGGACATGAGTCCAGCTATGTGACAATTGGCCATATCTTCAACATTGGCAAGGAAACCACTGACAAAGCCTCCAGCCGGTTTGTCATTGCCATCCTGGCCAAGTTCCAGATCAAAGCCATCAGGTGAGTCTCTTTTGTTTTGTGTGATTTCTGCCACTCTGGCTTTCAGAGTGTTAGATCAGGATGCCAAGCTGTATATGTTGCTTTGGCTTCAGTTTTCCGGATCTCAACAACACAATTCAATGGGCCGAGATCAAGGAGTTGTTTGAGAGCAAGCATGGAATCCCAGGGATTGTTGGCGTGATTGATGGCACACACGTACCATTGGGCAAGCCAGCCGAGGACCAATGGAAGAGCTGGTCTTCCATTGTCTTCCAGTGTGTGGTGGATGGGGAGGGTAACTTCCTTAATGTACATCTTGCAACACTACATTGCTTCCTCACCCCTTCCCATAGGTTCTGATGATTGGGCTTTCTCTCCTCAGATGAGCGGAGGTGGCCCCGGTTCAATGCACGATGGCCAACTCTTCCGGCTCTCGGCACTGGGACACAATCTATCCCAAAGAGGTGACCCCGTGGTACCACCAATGATCCCAAGGGGGAAATATTTAATCGGGGACGCTGGTTATCCAGCAAATGTCAAGATTTTAATCCCTTACCCTTCAATAGTGATCCCAGCAAATGAGGACTTCAACTTCATCCACTCTTCAACTCACATGATAGTGGAGCAGGCTTTTGGGCGGATGAAGAACCGTTTCCGGATTTTCTTGCATGCTCAGCTAGCACAACCAATCAGAGAACGCAACAATACCTTTGCCTTCATGGTCCTGCACAACCTGCTTAACAAGCGTGGGACCATGTACCTGCAAGTTTGGGACAACCGGTCCCCGGAGGAGGCAAGGTTTTCCAAATTACCAAACACTTTGGAGGAGGATTGGCCACCATTCAACAGTGCGCCCCAATCTATGGCTTCAATTCGAGATAATCTCCGGGCGCTCTTGTGTACATAGTTGTATAGACGTATAATTGGATTGTTAGATAGAATTGCAAATCATAAACTATCTGGCTACGTTTGTGGGGTATCTGCCTTGGAAGTGAGACTTGAAGTCTTACCATCAACGGTGGTGCTTAACTCGTCTGCAACTTCCTCATGCCCCGGGTGCCTTGCGTCTGTTGGGGTGGTGATTGCGGTGGTGTGGTTGCTCCTGCCCGTGTGGGTAGCACTTGAGCCGGGGTACAACAAGGTAGCATCCCTGCTGGGATACATTGACTGCATGGAGGGATCAGGGGTGTGGGGTATTGGGATGCTTGGCGCGAAGCTGGTCGTGAGTGGGTGGGCTGCATTGTTGTGCATAGAGCCGTCTTTGCTCGGGTGATTGGACCTCCCCAATCTGACTGAGGCCTTGGGTATCTGCAGTTCAAATCAGCTCTTCAGAAAGCAGAGAGGAGACACTGGCATGGATCCACTCACCCATCCATGGAGCGGCCCAGCTGTGCGCTTGGTGACATATTGACAACTGACATTACGTGGGACATCACGGTCTCCCCCTTTGGAATTAATCTTGAGGACTTGTGTGTGGAGTTTGCAGGTCTCAGTGGGGTTTGAGTCCGGGATGGTGGGATCTTGAGATTGGCTTGGCAACATGGCAGTAGATGTGATAATTCCACCAAACGCAGGTGGAAGGGGATCCAAGACATGTGGCATTGCCCCACCCTCTCGATGAAATTTGAGACACGGGTCAAGCATTGAACCTGGCTCTGGAGCGACACATGTATGGGATGCAGGTGTACTCAACCTCATTGAGGTTGAGCGTCTTTGCTCCATCCAATGGATAGGTGCAACCAAAAGACCAACCAAAGTCTTGATGAAAATGTTTAATTTATCCATGTCTGTGTATGCATCTATTATTACAAGAAATTATCCGACAGAAGATCATTTGTTAAGAAATTAAATTTAAACTGCCAAAGAAAGAAAGAAGCCATACAATCACGTCTGTTTTAAGCATGTTTAACAACATTGAGCACTCGTAATCTCATTCAGGATTAGTATTGGACGGACAAGAAGTGCTCAATGGAATGGTGCCAACAAACCCAATGTCTTGTTTGCAATACCGATCCTGATGAGCCTGGTAGACAACTTGCTAGGCTCTTGGGCTGGCAATGGACATTTTGGCTTACTATCTTGTCAAAAGCCAGTTGACCATGTCAGTGATTCTCTTGTCATTGTTTTCAGGGGTACGCCATGGGCAATAACCTTGTATATTATTCCTTGCAGCAAATTTACACTCTCAGGTTGACGGTCGAAGTGCTAGTAAACCAAATTATTCAGGTGTGATCAATTTTGTAAGACAAGTATATAAAGAAGGCGGGATTCAAAGAATTTTCCGTGGCTCACTAGCCACAGTAGTACGTGATGCACCCGGTAGCGCTGCATAAGTTATCTACACATTTGAGATCCCACCAACTTGGGAAGATAACCTTCACTTTGTCATCTTCCCAAGAATTGTTAGCATGTCTGTCTGTAAGATTTGGCAAGCCTGCTCATCAGCCCGTTGTGCAGCCTTGTCCGCTATCCTTTCATCCCTAGCCTGCTTCTTGGCTGCCTTGTGTTGCTGTGCCTCACGTGAGCGCATCTCCAGAGCCTTGCGCCTTTTTTCCTTCCGGTCGGCCTCCCAAATGTGCCGCTCTTCCTCTTGGTCCTTGGCCCTTTCCTCTCTTTCCGCTGTGGTCTATTTTTCTGTGTTTAATGAGACAAATATAAATTTTTTGAATTTTTTAGGATATCAACTCACAATAGGGCAAAATTGATATC
>LUKR01001889.1:0-11109 GCA_019395275.1 Puccinia brachypodii
TTTTTTTTTATCATCTCTGATCTGTTGTTTCCCCTTCTTTGCTTCACTGGTATATAAGACAAAAAAAAATGAACAACATATATTACCTGTCTAACCACATAAATGTATGCCTATTCAGAGGTTTTTGTAAGGGCATAATTATGCCCTTATACAGGGTTTTCTGCATGGGCATAAGCCTCCCAAGGGCATACCAATGGGCTTCTCCCAAGGGGTATGCCCTTAGACAGGTTTGACTGTAATACATAAGTGTAAGGGAAAAAGAATATGAAGAACAAATAATGAGGGATAAAATGATGTAAAGAGAGAAATGATGAATAAGAATATCCTAAATGTATGGATAAGTGTATTCAGTAAAACTTCTTCTCTAATATTTATTTATATCTGTGATTATTCAAGAATGCTTAAGGTATTAATAGAATGTGAATAAAGACTAAATACTTAAGAAAATATTTTATAAAATATGAATAAGATTCCTTGAGACTTTGCATATTTTTCTTGCTTGGAAAAGTTACTGAGCTGAGTTTATGATTTAAGACATGTTAAAGTAAGAGATCCTGTAATGCTTCTGTATTCTCTAGCTTTTATGTATATGTTGTGGTTTTGATTGGCTTACCACACCAGGGAGCATCTGCTTCACCACAATTCTTGGCACTTCTTCAATGCCAGTACTTGGCGTTAATCATATTGCTGCAGCAAAGTCTGTGGCGTGTTTGTAAAACTCCAATAATAAGCAGTGATTTTAACACAGGAAAAAACATTTACATATGACATCTTTGTCCAATGTTAAATTGAACCAGTTACAAGGCCTAGGGTTAAACAAAGATATGTAAACAACACATTGATTTCTGGTATTCCTCACAACAATTACCTTGTGAAAGACACCAATTGAGATTTGACTACAATTGCATCTTGATTCAGCATCTGATATTTATTTAGTATTTTGACAGAAAACACACAACTTAGCAGTAATGCAGCAACAGTTTGGCAAATGGGAATAAACTGAGAGGACCAGTACAAGTCTCTGTTATGAATATCTTTCTCTCAAAGGTGATGACATAGCCCACAATCAGGTCTATATCTGACCATTTCTCTCCATCCAAAAATATATTTGTGCAGAATGACTTACTGCAAATTTATCCAAATTTGGAGTTGCCAAGGGTTGACAAAGAAATTGAAATTGAATTACTGATGTACCCAGACACATAACACAATGCTGAATCCTTTTGATTTGCCGTTTTGGGTTGATTTATTTTCCAGGAATGGTGTTGGAAATATATTTGACTATCTTCAGCACAAGTTCATGTGGAATAGTTAATGTAAGTCTCATCAGTCTATACATATAATTTGCTGCCATTTTGTGATACTGACATTCTGCATCTTAGGCAATATCTGTATCAATTGGGTCTGGACACCAGAGCAATTTCAGTGCTTATATTTACCCTTCTGGGAAACATGTGGCCGTATCACATTGCTGGCCCGGATTTTGAGTAGTGTAAAGCTTGAAAGAAAATGAGAATATACCAGAATGGCAAATTGTATTGACTCAGTCTTGACTACTGATATGCAGGGTGTCAATCAAGTCTTCAGAGAAAGCTGAGGCATCTACTTCTACATCTAAGGTGATAGATACTGTAGTTTTGGGTGTAGATCCTCCTGCTGGCAATTCTGATTCCAATATAGGTGACAACTACTATGACAATATTGTGAGAACTGGAGGCAAGAAACAAATTTGAGAGGAAGTTATTGGCAGATGCAAGGAAATCTAAGAAAAGACAAGCTCCTCCACAGCCTGTCTAGGCTCCTGTCATGGAAGTAGAAACAAAGGCAGTGGCCCATTCAGAAATTGGTGAATCCAATGTGTAGAACAAGCTTGATGCCTAAGTTTTTTCCATCAGCAGTTTGTGCCCATCTGTCATAAGTTGGCTTCTGACTCCCAGATTGATCCTACTGAGAATAGTAAATGAGTAGTCATCCCTACCCTGCTCCTGGCTCCCCCAAATTCATACTATAAATTTGTAAATATATATATATTCCTTATTCTTCTTTGTGCAATATTTGTTGTTCCTGTGTATTTTCTTGCCACATAGGCAGTCATTAATCATTGGAAAACTCAAACATTTCAATTGGGCATGTTTCAAAACAATATAAATAAATTTTAATGAAACTTTCTCTCCTCTTTTTTTGTTCCCAGAATTGTTTGAACCTTGGAGCTCTAATATTTATCAGTCATAATTGTCTTAGCCCCTAATATGGTCTTGATTCTCCAATGCCAGAACTCAATGACAAAAATAGTCTCCTTCAAAGTTCTTCTTTGGAAATTCCACATTATCTTGGTGCTTACTTGGATTTTTGTTTGAGTTGCGGAGCTTTTCATTGGACCTGAAAAAGGACCAGCAAAGGCAAGGATGTGCTCCAAGACTTTTACTTAATGTGTTGTTGCAAAGGGAAGGTTTTGTTCCCTGTGACTTACTGTGAAACAGAAAGAGAAGGGGTATCTTTGGCACAGGAATGACTAGATGTCAGTGTCCTGAGATGCTTAGGGAGAGAGGGAGTGGTGTGGTGTCAGCTTGCTACTATAGTAGAAACAATCTTCCATAGTAACAATTACATTACAAAGGTTAAAAGAAAAAGAAAAGGTTAATTTATATTAACATTAATACACATATAAATTAACCTAGTACACTCATTAAAAGTATCACTAGAATGTCACTCCTTTAGACAAAAACATGTAACATCTTAAAGATGAATCCTTACTACGTGAAAGAGACACAAAGGGAACACTGGAAACAGAAAAGAAGTGACATGAAAGAAAGAAACAGAGCCAGAAAGAGAGATCCAATGTATTTGATATTGAAATGAATACAAAGCATAAAATAATTCAAAAAAGAAATACAAATACACATGATTGACATGGAAAATAAGTAATGAACAGAAAGTGACAAAATGTTGAAGCTGCTTGAGAATTGAATTATTCAAATATATTCATTTGAATAACAAATAAACAATGAAACGTATTACAGGCAAGCAGTAATAAACCTGTCCATTTATAATTCAAATAGAAATGACACTTTTCCCTTTCCCCCTCTTTTCCTCAGAGTTTTACACGCAGTCCTTTCCTAACATTATTACACAAATAAAAGGTATACATTGTCTTTGTTTAATAACTTTAGTAAGTGATTCATTTAAAGAAACTCCCTGTCAAATAAAAGCCTTCTACACTCTAGCACATTTTGCTCCACAACCCTACTTCACTTCTAAATATCTTTGATATTTAAAGTAATTTTTACCACCAGAATTTTCTCCAAATCACCGCCAAAAATACACTGTTAACACTTATACTTTTGGCTTGGAGTTTTTCATCCTGAAATATCCTTATATTCTCATCAGGTGACCATCAAAACACCCTGTCTTAACAAACAGTTCCTGATTCCAAAATGAGGGCAGGTAAACACCCCTGCTTGCAGGCCCCTCTTAAAACCTTAATTAAATAAATTATTTATTTATAGTTTTTATTTTTTGTTTTTATTAATTTTTACTCAAAAATTATACCAAATCACACCTTGCAGCGCGTGTAGCTAGAAGATAAAACCTATCTTGGCATCACTGCGCCTGACACGCAGACCTTTGGCACAGGAATGACTAGATTTCAGTGTCCTGGGATGCTTAGGGAGCGAGGGAGTGGCCCGGACCTGGATGAGTAGAAGAAGGAAACAGAAGCAATGAAGAAAAGAAAAGAACAACTGGGAAGAAGAAGACTACAACTATAAAGGAAGTGTTAAGCCCTCTATTACATAATCATAAGCCCCTGAGAACCATCCTCCAGTTTACCCAAGTCAATCTGTTACTTACAGCCTCAAAAAATATCCTGTTTGGTTGAAGGAATTGTTAACTGGTAATGACAAAGGTGAGTCTGCAGCTTCACTACTCTGGGTCAATTGTGCTTACACCAAACAATTTTTAGTCAGCTTGAAGTTCAAACAACATATTAGGAGCTATATACCAGGGAAAAACACTAGCATCACTTGGGTCTATTCTGAGTGTCCAATGAAAATCACTTGAATGATTCTGGTTGGATCATGAGGTTCATCTGAAATCCACCGCAATGGATTATGAGGATCTTATGAATTTCCTCAGAAATTATTATGAACATCACTTGAATTTCATTATGGTGTTAGCCATTAAGGATCATGAGGATCCTATGAATCTCCTCAGCAAGTATTATGAGAATCACTCAAATTTAAATTTGATGTAACTTGAACTTCACACCTTCATTTGAGGGGATAAAAGTATTCTTGCTAGTTTTTTCATGATTTGGATTGATTTCAACGGTTTTAGCAGGTTTTTCATTCAAGCCTACTTCCCACCAACCTGTGTTGAAATGTGGGAAATATGAACAAATTTGTTTTTGTATTAGACAAGTCATGCCAGATGATGTCAGGCATAATTCAAATTTTATTGATTATTGATTGACTTGTGATTTAGTAAAAAAATCAGAGTTCTTTCTTGATCATCAAAACTTAAAACGCTCTGATGACTATTACTTATCACCTCAGTAAGCATTGATCTTACTTCTTCTCATAAAACAGCTCACTAATATTAATAATTCTTTAATCACAATTCTTGAGAGAATTAATTTATCTTCTCAAGTTAAATTAATTTCTCTTCATATCACATATGTACAAAACTCCAGCAGTCTTGTGTCTAACAGCACAACTCTTTGTATTGTTTTTAGACTCTAAATCATTTGTATAGTTTTTCTATAGAAGCCATACAAAGATTCATCTAATTACATATTACTATAATGTTGTTTCTTTATTTATTTCTTCCAAATTATATCTGACTGCATTAATTGTCAAGTAATAATATTGAGCTTTCAAAACTCTTATCAAAAATTATATTATCTTTAGCTTGATTGTTCTATCTCATAACAATATCCAACAATTATATCAGATCATTATGAACAATCAAAAGACTCAAAAGAAGATTTCAATCTTAATCATCTTAGACAAGTTAATTAAGCAGATAAATCTGCCTCTAGGTAATTCTTATTACTATTTTTTTCATCTTATTGAAATTATTTTAATCTTTGTAACTACACTTAAAAGACATGTACTTATTATCAAAATCAACACCTTTGGTTATTTGATTCTAATTGAAAGCTGGATTAGCATTAAAAAGCTGGAATAAGCTCTGTGGGACAGCTTCCCGGAAAGCTGGAGTAGCACCACTTCCTGGATGAAGTCTCCAGGACATTTGGTGCTTCTCCACCTTGTTGGGCAGCTGTGGATGGTTGTAAATCAAAGCTGGCCATCAAGAGGCTACACTTCCTGTCAGCCTCTGTGTAGCCAAGGACCAATATCCTTCTAGCTGCAAAAGGTGCAAGCTATAAACTAAAGGTGAGGATGTGCAGGTAGCACAGTAAGGTGGATTGTTAAAAGAAATAAAAGAACAAAAAACAATAATGTTTTTTAATAACAGAGGGGCCTGATTACTCAGAGTTTGTTATGGTGCCCTCTATGAATCAGGACCTGTGGTTAACAGGGAATATTTTTGGTACCTGATGTCTGGTCCTTTGATAAGGAGTAAACTCAGATTAAAAAAACCAAAAAGAAATACCAAAAAAAAAAAAAAAAACCACATGTTTACACCTTGATTCAGGGGATTTTTGCAGGGGTGAACTGGTTTGGGAGCGCTCAAATTGGTGAGTAAGAGCTGGTGAGAGTTCTGGGGTACATTTTTTGAGGAGTTGATGGCCAAATTCAGGACAGGAACAGCAGTAACAGGGCAATAACAAGTTGATGTAACTGGTTGATGGCAGTGGTAAAAGTGATAATGAGGATGGGGATTCAGAATAAGGAGGGGAAACATATCCTCCTTATATATTGTTTCAAGCCCCTTGTGTGCACTTTCAAAGCCTTTTTGTGTCTGGTTAGCCCTGGGCATCATCATGGCACAGCAAATAGCAGCAGTAGGTGTGTTTATGGGCTTGCCAAGCTCTATGGCACATGTGTCAAGGATAATCGGGCTGTTTACTATGGTTTGAGAGAGCTCTGAGGTGCCTGAAGGTACTTCTAGTGAATTCTTGACCTTATGGCTAAGGGTCTTGTCTTTTTTGAGCACCATGAGCTCATTCTAGGCCAAAATGGGTCACAAGGCACTTGGCAACACTAAATTACAGGTGTTGTAATGATATAATTCAGGTTTTTCTTCCATAAACCATATTTTTATGTTTATGTCAAATTTTGCAAACCTTAGTTATATATGCAATGCTGTTACAAGCTAGAGTTATGCATAACTGGCAGGGTTTGGGTTAAATTTGCAGTTGGGCCACTGTGCATAGGAATGTAGGTTGAAGAAGTGGGAATAAAGGGGTATTGTAACTGAGATACCATATTTTAATTCATATGTTTTATACTTACACTGAGATTTGAATGATTGATATAGGGCATCAAATAAGCCAATTCCAATGGTAACATCAATGTGCTTCAACAAAGAAGGGGTCTTTTTGTTGGTGATGTGTGGGAAGAGTCTATTCCAGGAATTAATTGTCAGTTTGTATATTCATGTGGAGCGGTCCCGGCTAGAATGGTTGCAGTAAAATAAATGAATGCTGAAATTCAACATGTACACTGGGTTAGCAGAATCATTGCAAAATGAACAGGATGTTGACTGGTGTCAAGTAATTCTCCAATCTACCTTTGCTGAATCTCCACAGAACATGGTGCAATTATATCAAGATGCTATGGCTTTGGTACGGGAGTGGGGATGACCTTCTCTATGTATAACAATGACAGCAAATTCAAAAATGCCAAGAAATTCTAGAGGCTGATCTGCCAGTGGGCCAGTCCGCTATTAATCAGCCAATATATATAGTGTGTTTTATTTAAAATTCACATCTTAATTATTGAAATAAATTTTCAAGGAGGGTTGCCTTGGAAGAGTTGTTGAATATGTCTACACAATTGAATTCCAAAAGAGGGGATTGTCTCATGCATTGTTACCTATCAATTGTTAATGGCCAGTTTGTTTGGATTACACCACCTCAACCAATCAACTGGAAGTCATGAGGCTTGATTAATTGATATAAAATAGGTTTCAAAGAATGATTCTGAAAACAAAAATCTGAAAAAATGTTTTCTAAAAGTGACAAAAAATATTACAATTATTGCAGTTTTCTAAAAAGTTTCAATATTCTACAAAAAATAAACTAAAAGTTGAAAAGATGAGAATGAAATGCAAGAAGAATAAAAAAGAATGGAAAAAATCACCACAAAAAATTATTCAGAGGTTGGTGTCCAGGTAAAAATTCAAGTTGAATTTGATCACACTGCCTGTCCCCCTGTATTTTCCACTTTCAGTCTGACAAATGCCTCACTCCACACCCCTTTAAATTTATCTAGTGGTTATTTTTATGAAAATTTTCATTCATAATCATTTTTTCCACATACCATACTCATCTTTCCAATTTTTAGTTTATTTTTTGGGGCAATATTGAAACTTTTCAGAAAACTGCAATAATTGTGATATTTTTGGTAACTTTTAGAAAACATTTTTTTCAGATTTTTTTTTTCAGAATCATTCTTTGAAACCTATTTTATACCACTTTATCAAGCCTCATGACTTCCAGTTGGTTGGTTGAGTTGGTATAATCCAAACAAACTGGCCATAAACAATTGGTAGGTGACTGCACATTTGATGGTCATGCTGCACCCCACCAATGTTACAAGGACAGTGGAACAGATCAATTCTATTGTGTGTGCTGGGATTCCGGATAAAGATAAAGAACCTTGACTATATGTGATAGTTACTCAAAGTATGCTACACAGTCCCTGTGGGTACAAATTGAAATGCTGGAAAAATGATTTGTGCAAATACGGGTATCCAAAACCATTCCGCCCTACAACAGAAGTAACTGATGATGTATACCCTGATTATTGGAGATGTGATGATGGGTGGAAAATTTTGAAGATGGGTCAAGAATTCAACAATGGCCACGTAGTGCCCTATAACAAGTACTTTAGCCTGAAGTACAACACACATATTAACACAGAAATTCTGTTCTCAATCAAAAAAATGAAATATTTATTTAAATATATTTGTAAAGGAGTTGACAAAGCTTCTATGAAACTAATGGAAGGAGACAAAGTAGCTAATTTTGTGGAGGGCAGATACATAGGAACGGTTGAGGGTGAGCTATTTGACTGTAACAACTTGTTTCAGTTTCACATACTGATCATAATTGGATTGTGTTTCTGGTTGTTTCTCTATATCAAAACAGCCATGTACAGATTATTTCAATTCCCCATGAATTTGCAGCTTCCAAGCGTTACTAGGCTTGCTTTGCATCTGCTGGATAGGCAGACTATATTTTACGTCATCAAAAAGAATCCAAAAGAATAGTTGGATAGCGGGAAAGGAGGAAGGATGACACTGACAGAGTGCTTTAGGATGTGTTGCAAAAAAATCAAATGCTTGGAAGTTTCTGCATGTGATTTTCTGTATCACTAGATGCCAAAAGATTTTTGGTGGACTGACAAAAAGCGTTGGGAGCCAAGAGTCTCTGTTTTTGATGCTGTTGGTTGTATTTACTTTGCAAACATTCCCAATGGATAATGCTACTTCCTTTGAGTTTGATTGTTGAACATTTGGGGAGCCACAGGTTTCAGAAACCTCTGTACAGTCAATCAGGTCTTTTACAATATGTTTCAGGAGGCAGAAAATGCCCCAGGACTTCTTGGCTCCCACAATCACTACTTGAAAAGTTTAGAGGAAGCTGTGTGATGGATGACTGGAATACACTTCAAACATTTGCAATTCACCCCTGAAGGAAAAGGTGAACTTGGGTGGTGGAGAATGTGTGGCTGGTTTTGAAATTCTTTTCCAGTAGCAAAATTGAGCTAAAACTGAGCAAAACTGAGCATTCTCAACACCACCCCCAAAACTTACCAGAATGGACAAAATTGTGTTTCAAAAATCTTTGTAAAATTTAATGTTTTTGGCTGAGCATGCTCAGCATTGCTCAATTGTACTACTGGCAAATTTTCTCAAAATTGGTCATGACCTATTTTCTAAAAATTGGTCATGACCTATTTTCTCAAAATTGGTCATGACCCATTTTCCCCCATCCAAGTTCACATTTTGCTTCAGGGGATAATTTCAAATGTTTGAAGTGAATAGGACTGAGGGAATCTTGTTTGTAAACAGCTCTTCATCAGAGCCACAAAAATTACTAGAAGATTTCATTGGTGATCTAGGGGATGATTCAAAATATGAAATATGCATGTGTAACGGTGGAGTTGTTGCCACAGAAACAAATTGTAATTTATACACAACCTTCAAAATTCAAAGGCAGCTTTCAAAGTAAAACAAAAGTTTTGACAATGTTGGATTGAAGACCCCAGATAAAACCTTATGGCCTGTTTTCAATTCAATCACAACAGAGTCAAGGGATGCTGCCTGTTGGCCTGATTTGAAATTTGCCATGGGTTATGCTTAGTTGACTGCTGAACAGAAAGCTGTTGTCAATTGGGTTGTGGCACTATCTGTAAAACAAACTTCATGGATGGTATACATTGATGGTCCAGATGGGATGGGTAAAACCCATGTTCTGAATAACTTGCTCAACTATTTTTATTCAAAGAATCTCAATGTGGCAGTGGTTGCATCCTCAGGAATTGTGTCCCTTATATTACTCAATGCAACCACTGCACACACCAAATTCAAGATTCCAGTGAAAATTGATGCTAATTTGGTTTGCAAATGGGACTCAAAAACTGCTTTAGTAAGAGAGATGGAGTCCATTCAAGTTATAATTTATGATGAGATATCAAGACAGAACAGACTATATGTGGAGGCTATGGATTGTTCTTTTTGGGAACTCAAGAATATTGATGAAACATTTGGTGATGTTCCTGTAATTTTTGGAGGTGATTTCAGGAAGACACTGCCAGTAATAAAGCGTGGTAATATGTCCTTGCAAGGGAAAAGTGTATGCTTGACTCTTTTCTTTGGAATAGAATTGAGACCTTGAGACGCCAAAGCAAAATTTGTTTATTGGGTTTGACTGACCAAAATGTGGATCATATACCCAACTTTCCTGATCATTGGCTCAAGCTGAAGGTTGATATGCCTGTGGTACTACTGAGGAAACAGTGCCTCAATGACGGGTTAGGAATTGGGGTCAAAGTTTGCCAGGATCCAGTTTTCAATCTCTTCTAGTGGGTTTGCAATAGCAATAAACAAATGCCAAGGTCAATCTCTGTATAAAGTAGGTGTTTGCCCATGGTCAACTCTATGTAACAATATCTTGGACAATGTCAATTGAGGGACTTGGGGTTTCTATTTGGTCAGAGTGAGGAATTAATCAAACTCTAAATTTAGTCCACAAACATTTACCTCTTCACATCTGAAGTGGAGGCTATAATTTTATTAATGTGTTTTTAACTTTGAGATTACAGGGTAGGGAACAAGAAATTTTGTTGTAGTTGTGTAATTGCCCTTGGGTTCACAATTTAAAATGTTTTCTTCTGAGGATAAGGCTTCATGATTTGTTCTTTTTTCTGTGGAATGAGTAAGCACAAGGTACGGTTTTTAGTACGTATTGTTTGTTGTATCACTACCAGGGGAGAAGGTTTCATGATACATGTCTTTGTAATTATATTCCTTTGCAATGCTTCTGTTAAGCGGTGCAGCCACCATTTCCCTAGTTTGTATTTAATTAGTTGAAATCAACCAAGTTTAAATTGGTTGAGTACATTCCAGTTTAACTGAGATGATCTTAGCCCAGTCAATCATACTGGTAGTGAGAATGTTCCAAACTTGGACCATTTTTGCACAAACTCTGTGATTAAGCATTCATTGCCAGCATAATTGAGTGGGCTGAGATCAACCCAGTTAAACTAGGGTGCACTAAACAAATTTAAACTTTCAACTGATTAAATACAAATCCAATGTACCCCCCTTCGAATTCTATTTCATTGGTTAATATCAAGCAAGTTTAAATTGGTTGGGTGCATCCCAGTTTAACTGGGATGATCTCAGCTCAGCCAATTATGCTAAAGATGAATTAAGCCCCACTATCACTATGAGCATAATATCACAATAAGAACC
>LUKR01001891.1:0-11106 GCA_019395275.1 Puccinia brachypodii
TTAGTGGCAGATTTTATGCACTAGCACTGTCAGCCTTTGAACAAGTTTGAGATGATAACCCAGTCTCAAAGTCGTGGATCTGGAAGGTTGATGATGTGAGATATTCAAAGCTTGGATTCTTGAAAGTGATTTGATGATTTATCAAGAAAAGCAATCTTGAGAAAGTGATATGTTGATATATCTGACGATGAGGAGGAATAGAAGTCGTCTGAATTTCTGGGGAACAGGGAATAAGCAAGATACAACAAATATAGAGAGGGGGAGTGAATAACTCTATACAAGCATATTTATGGCTATAATGAAATGAGAGTGAAAGAAATAAAATAGATAAATATTGTAGACTGTGTAGGAGATACAACATGCAGTGTTAGTTCAGCTGGGGAAATGGCCACTAGCACTATAAATTTTTGTGGTTGTCTGTTAATTAGTGAAGTTAGTGTCAAATTGTGTTCCACTAATTTCAAGTGTAGTGAGTCACTTAGTGATAGTGTAGTGGGTTTAAGGGTTAGTGTAGTGGGTCTTTAGTGTTAGTATTGTTAATTGATGAGGGAAAGACTTGATGAGTTTCTATTTCTGGATGTACCAACTCAAGCTATAAATACAGAAGAGAAAATCTAAAATGGAAATGAAAAACAGTATAAAGATATTATAATGTGGACTACAGAATAAAATAAATACATGCTTATAACAAAAAAATTGGAAAAACTGGGAGGCAAAAAAAATGAATACTAACACCGCTCCTAGCAAGCTGTTTTTAGAAGCAATACACACAAACTCACAAAATTAAGGATTATAATTGTATAGTCTGGAGTAATAACTAATCAAAAATTGATATATAAATGAAATTATTGAATAAATGGCAGTGAAAATCTTAAAATTGATTGACATGCCCAAAGATTGATCTGATACTATATGCTTGAAGTCTGAAAGTCCTCCCTGGTAAATTCTGGAAATATTACATGTACATCACTCAAAATACTAGATTGGAATTGAAGTATGCTTGGGTGACTGTATCCCAGATCACGGTCACTTGCTGTTTAGAAAGGTATGATTTTTGAAATAGATCTTGGCAAGGATTCTGAATAATTTTATATGTCTTGGGTTAGTTCAACCTGATGATGAGAATGAAGATTTTAGTTAAAAGAATTCTAACCTGAATAATTTTATATGTCTTGGGTTAGTTCTACCCAATGACAAGAATGAAGATTTGTGTTAAAAGAATCTAAAGGATTCAGTTTTAGTCGGAGTGAGGTTTATAACGGCAAAACAACAATAATGAGTCAATAAGAAAGAATGATTTTCCTTTTCTTTAGTATTTCATTGACTTATAATTGATAAATGAAAAAGAAACAAAAATTAAATAATAAAAATATACTGACTCTAACCTCAGGATGTAAATGGGTTGGATCAACCCAAGACCTGTTGGGTTGGGGGTTGGTTTTGGGCAGCCTTTCTCCCAAAAAAAACCATTCTGACCCAACCCCTAATTGGGTTTTGGTTTGGGCAGACTTTTCACTTGCCGGGTTGACCCACCAACCCAACTGTGACCCGGCTATGGGGATTTGCACAGTGGTCAGAGAGTGCAGAAGCTCCAAGTTTGGAGTGTTGTTGCCCCAACCCGCCCCCAGAGCCATCTCCCTGTTCCCACAATCAATCAGCAATCTTCCCCCTCAACCACTCACAGTCACCTCCACATCAATGGCTTGGCCAAAGAAGAAAAGGGCTCCACCCAAGCCTCCTCCTTTCACCAGCTCTACCAGCTCTGCAATCAACCCACCAGCAGGATCACAAGCAGAAGCATCTGAAATTGATGTCCATGAGAGCCAGTCTGACATTGTCCCCACCACCCCTTTGATCTCACTCTTGCAAGCTACTAGAGGAAGCAAGCTGGGTAAACGACCCAGCAACACCAGAAGCGACTCCAATCAGCCCTCAAAGAAATGCAAGCCAACAAGTGACATTTGGGATCATTTTACAAAGAAGGGAACGGGTATGTACTACATAATTCTTGATTCTCTCCTTATGATCAGCTGGGGCTGATCAGAAGTTCCTCTCTTCTGTTCCAGGCCAGCATGCAAGTGGGCAATGTAGTTACTCCCAGAAGACAATGGATGCAAAGACCACAAATGGCACCACATCATTATGGCGCCACCTTGATTGATGCTCCAATTACCTCAGCAGCAAGCAACAATCCTTACTTGGTGTTGAGAAAACTAGCCAAGGCACTACAAATTGGGTCTTTTCTCAGAAGGCCTCACGCAAACTACTTACCCGGATGATCATTGCACACAAGTACCCCTTCACATTGATCAAGCAACCCCTTTTCTGAGCCTTTGTGGAATCATTACAACCAAAATTCAAGCTTCTCAGTCGCAGGACCCTCAAGACCAACATCATGGCCCTTTACCAATCAATGAAGATTAAATTAGCTATTTAGTTAACAACTGTTGATCAAATCTTGTTAAAAACTGACATCTGGACCTCTTAAAATCAGACCCCCTTTGTGGTTGTCACAAGCCACTACATCACCAACTGGTCCCTCAAGAAGCAAGTCATAGCTTTCAAGGATCTCCCCACGCCTCACAATGGTATCAACATTGCTGATCAGCTGATCAGTACAATTATGGAATGGAAGTTGGTGGACAAGGTTTCTTTTATAACGGTAGATAACACATCTTCAAACAATTTTGCAGTTTCTTGGGTCTGCTCAACTCTGTCTAGTCAAAGCAGTGTCCCACCCAATTTGGATGGGAGAGTTTTTCCATGTTTGATGCACAGTGCATATAATCAATTTGATTGTGAAGGATGGACTCAAAATGCTTTTGGGTTCCATTGACAAGGTTTGCAACAGTGTGTGACACACAACAAGCAGCTCCTCCCGCAAACAACTCTTCAAGGAGGCCATTGCACAAGCAAACATGAAAACCCAAGCACTCCCTTTGGTTGAAGTCCCCACCCCTGGAACTCCACATACCTCATGCTCCAATTCTCCCTCCCCTATAAAGAAGTATCAATAATCTTGCAATCCAAGATGCAAACTATACCAATTGCCCTACCTCAAAGGAGTGGGAAGAGTTGGCTATTGTGAGCTGGCGCCTCTAAGGTGACGTGCTGACACAGGGTAGGGGGAGTAGTTATTAATTGAATTGCAATCAATAACAGGAGTAGGTACAACAAAAGAAAGAAACAGAAACAGAAGAGAGAAAAATATGATAAAGATAATTTTTATTTATTTATTTATTTTAATATCCTCTTTATTTCTCAGACCAGTCTATATGTGACTGCTGGTTAAGCTGATTTAAGATAGCCTCTCCTTCTTTAGAAACAGAAGGAGGTCTGGTACAGAATTTCCAGCCACAGTTTTTAAAAGCTAAAAGAAACTAGCCAGGTTCTTTACTGGGAAACCTATGGGGTTTTCTAGTGAAACCACAAAACTATAAATAATAATGAGTATTTTGTCTTTTATTGTTTTTATTTTTTACTTTTCTTTATATTTTATATTTTTTTTCTTTTTATTATTTTTTTTCTTTGACATTTATAGAAATAAGAGCAGAAAGGAGGAGAGAAAAAGAGGGCTGCTTACTTACTATGGAGAAAGTGACACTATTTAGTGGGACTTATTCTCAGAAAGTAAGGGACCTGCGGCATGTGGTTTGTTCCTCAAAGTTATCCTTTTTTTAAAGTACGTGCTGTTTTTGTGGTTCTTCTTTATTTTTTTGTCTGGGTGGAAAAAAGGGTGCAGGGCGTTGAGAGAGCCAGGTATATCTGGGATTCAATCTCAAAGCTCCTCTCTTTTCTTTTTCCCACGTGTCTATCTTCCTTCAATATAATCTCAAAGGGGATCTGTAGATGCGCGGGAGCTTTGCTCAAGGGGGGCAGCTGCAGTCCGCAGTGAGGCGCGCGAGTCAACTGGTTCAAGTTGGTCCGGCGCGCGCGGGGCAAGGATATCACAATTGGAGGTAATGCCATAGATGTACACTAGAAGTACTACTTCTAGGAAGTTTCACAAAAAATGAAGTAGAGAGACTCATATTGAAATTACATGAATAATCTGATTATGAATACAAGATTATTTTTAAAATAAATATTTACATTATAACAGCAGGATTTTGGTCAGCTGAGCTGACTCTAAGGCTGACAGTTATGATGCACAACTTCTTGCGTGTTTTCAACACAGGTGAGTCTACATCAATGCAAATTTGGTAACTCAATTCTTTATTTGATTCTGACAAACTACCATTTTTCCCAGCAACTTTTCAGTTTGGGAAGACCCACCTCCCCGCTGCTCACATTATTTTCAAAACAATGAAGAAGAGCAAGAAGCAGCTTCAAGATACCTCAACCCCGTCTCATCTGGCCAATATCATCAAGCCCATGCAGGAAAAATTCAACAAATACTGGCTGAAGATGAAAGACTTTGCAGCCATCAAAAAAGTTTTTGACCCCCGTTGCAAATTGGAGCACCTCAAATTCATACTAAGCAAAAACTCTTCTGATCCTGATGATCCAGCTGCAATCAGTCTGGTTGACATAAAATCCACCCTTGCCACCTGGTTTAAAAAGGTTGTTAGTTCTCAAAACCAATCAACGTCAACTGTCAATACAGGAAAGTCTTGAGATCCCAACCAATCCCAAACTCCCATAGAAGACAATGAGGATTTGCCCTACAAGAAGTACCTCCAAGCAAAGAAGGCTACCCACGTTGTTTCAGCCACCTCTGAGCTCAATCTGTACCTTCAAGAGCCGCCGATTCTCAGCAACTCACCAAGCTTCTCTGTACTCTCTTGGTGGAGTTCCATTGAGGGCCAATTTCCAACCCTTGCTAGACTGGCAAAAAAAATTCTCATGATTCCAATGACCTCAATTGCATTGGAGTCAGCTTTCTCCACCGGGGGCCAAGTCCTGAGTGACTATTGAACAGTCACCTACCAATTGTTTATGGCCAGTTTGTTTGGATTACACCACCTCAATCAACCAACTGAAATTCATGAGGCTTGATAAAGTGGTATAAAATAGGTTTCAAAGAATGATTCTGAAAACAAAAATCTGAAAAAATGTTTTCTAAAAGTTACAAAAAATATTACAATTATTGCAGTTTTCTGAAAAGTTTCAATATTGCTCCAAAAAATAAACTAAAAATTGGAAAGATGAGTATGGTGTGTGGAAAACATGATTATGAATGAATTTTTTTATAAAAATAACTACTAGATAGATTCAAAGGGGTGTGGAGTGAGGCATTTGTCAGACTGAAAGTGGAAAATATAGGGGAACAGGCAGTGTGATCAAATTCAACTTGTATTTTGACCTGGACACCAACCTCTGAATAATTTTTTGTGGTAATTTTTTCATTCTTTTTCATTCTTCCTACATGTCATTTTCTTCTTTCCAATTTTTAGTTTATTTTTTGGATCAATATTGAAACTTTTCAGAAAACTGCAATAATTGCAATATTTTTTGTAACTTTTACAAAACATTTTTTCAGATTTTTATTTTCATGATCATTCTTTGAAACCTATTTTATACCACTTGATCAAGCCTCATGAATTCCAGTCGGTTGGTTGAGGTGGTGTAATCCAAACAAACTGGTCATAAACAATTGGTAGGTGACTGAACAAGAATGAAACCTGATACGCTTGAGGCACTTGTTTGCAGACAAGACTGGATTCATAGTGACACTGGTATATAAGTTGATGAGGATGAGGATGTTGAGGGAGATGTAACAGTGATTGAATGAAAATTTTATTATATCTCTTCCCTTTGTGTTATTACCCCCTCCCATGATTATTACCACACTTCCCATTTTGTTATTGCCCCCTCCTATGATTATTACTGAAAACACGCAAAGAAACCATGCTTGTGCAGCCAAAAAGTTTGGGTCAACCCAAACCCAACCCAGACTCAACCTAGACCCAAGCTCCCCATAGTTGGGTTTGGGTTTGGGCAGCCATTTGACAAATCTGACCCAACCCAGCATGTACCCTGGGTTGGGAGTGGGCAGGGTTTTCCAACCCATTTACATCCTGAATCTAACCTGAATAATTTTATATGTCTCGGGTTAGTTCTACCCAATGACAAGAATGAAGATTTGAGTTAAAAGAATCTAAAAGAAAAAATAATGAAGAATAATTGTTAATAATGATAGGAAAAAGAAAACAAGAAAAGATAAAAATGAATCATTATTAAAATACCCAAAAGATTCAGTTTAAGTTGGAGTGAGGTTAATAAAGGCACGAAAATGGCAATGAGTCAATCAGAAAGAACCAAGAAGAAGAAATAAAAATAAAAATAAAATAAAGAAATGATAATGTTAGTTGTGGTTCAATATAATCCTTTCAAGATGATTGGTGAAATTTGGACTTACTGATTTTCCTTTTCTTTAGTATTTCATTGACTGAAGAAAAGGAAAATCAGCTCAAGTTGGATTGATTGGAATTTAAACTGTTGGTGTCCGCGCCAAAAAGTGGTTCCGTTTTTGAATATATATTCAATTTGGAGATTCCAAGGATGTACTGATTGAATTGATGGGATAATTCAATAAAAGGCCAAGGGACTAGTTCTATTTGTTAGCAACTTGAAAGCAGGTGTTCTTGGTGGTATTACAATGGCCAGCCTTATCAATAACAATATCAAAGATGATGATTGAATATAACTTCTCATTGGAAATACTGCGACAATGTCCTTGATACCTGAAAGAACAAAGGATGTTCCATCTCGGCAAGCAAAGATCCAACATGTGGGTGTAACTGCTACAAATCCATAGAAGAGGGACAACAACAATGACTAGGAGGAAGAAGCATACTGTAACACCAGCAAGGAAAAAGAAAGACTAGCAATAAGGAAGAGTGATCAGAGAGGAGGTGGCAAGATCAGCAACAAGGTGGATTGGCCAGCAAAAATAGTTGAGACCAATAGTGACAGAAAAATTGAGAAAACACCGGGTAGCTATAATGCAACTGGGTAGAGTGACAGTGAGGAATGGTGAGTGTAGAATAGAGTATTTTTACAAGGAGAATGATGGGTTGGGATATAAGTAATCTGTTTCTGTTTTTTCTTGATTCAAAGTTTGGATGAAGGAGCCGGGAAAGAGAACCGAGTCAAAGCAACAATACGGTGGATGATCTGATTGGCTAAAAGCCCTTCAGTTTTGGACTCTATTGGCCTATTGCCTGAGATGTCACAAGTGGGTTCCTGGCCAGATGATCCCATGGACTGGTTATTGTCAACTCCCACAAGCAAATAAGAAAACGACCGGAATGGGCTGACTGATATTGGCTTGATAGTGCTCCAAACAAGTTGATGATAAGAGTTCCCAACGTACAAGCTTGGCAAGTTTTTTGAAGAGAATCCAGAGGATCTCAGTAGAGGACAAAAGAGGCTGGATAAGATTTTCAAGGGAGTAGTAGAAGTAGTGACAGGTGTATGTTGGTTCAAGGTATAGAAGTTGGGTTTAGTGAATACTCTGTGGATCTGTGGTCTGTGAGTGACGGCAGATGGTAACCAACATTGGATGAAGCGGATGATTGATGAGGCAATAGAAGTTTAAGATAATTTTTGTCAATGGTATGAATAGTAATTGTTGTACAATATTTACAAGTAGACAAATGAAGAATGTATTGTTCTAAGTAAGGATGTCTACTAGGAAGGGTGATTGGTGGATGTGCCAATTTGAGTAAGGGTAATTGGTGGGTGTTCCAATGTTAGTAAGGGCAGTTGGTGTGTGTTCCAATGTTAGTAAGTTTAATTGGTGGGTGTTCTGATGGAGAATATTAGAGAGAACCCAGTTGGTGTTCCAAGAGATTGATACTCTATGTCTCTATGAAAATAAAAGATCTACTAATATTGGTACATTAATCTAATTTCAAAGGACTTTGATGAGAAGGAACCCAAGATGAAAGCAGCAAAAGGCTCAATAAGACTGGGAATTCCTAATGCAAAGTTC
Organism: Puccinia brachypodii; assembly: GCA_019395275.1. Classification (NCBI taxonomy): domain Eukaryota; kingdom Fungi; phylum Basidiomycota; class Pucciniomycetes; order Pucciniales; family Pucciniaceae; genus Puccinia; species Puccinia brachypodii. Next base: position 7,940 of record LUKR01001891.1, read on the forward strand.
CTTATTATATGAAAGTAGTGTGTTAACCAATCATGAAGGTTGTTTGAGGTCAAATATCTAAGGAACCATGGTGGTGAAAAAAAATAGAGGCTAACTAAAGGACCATGAAGGGAAAGATTGCTTCTAGCGGAGAAGCAAGGCTGTAAATCTGTTAATTGCTGAGGGAAAGGCTTGATGAGTTTCTATTTCTGGATGTACCAACTCAAGCTATAAATACAGGAGAAAAGCTAAAATGGAAATGAAAAATAGTATAAATATATTATAATGTGGACTAGAGAATAAAATAAGGGTCAGCCTTTAGGCACACCAAGAAAGGTGTGCATTTTTGTGCAGTCCAACAAACCTGGAGTGCATAGCCGTGTACACCAAGAAAATTGGTGTGCATACATAGGTACTCCAAAAGAAGATAAAGTTGGAGTACTTTTGCATGCACTCCAAGTTCTTTGGTGTGCACTTCTGTGCACTCCTAGTCATCATAATGTGTACTCCAAGTATCTTCTGTGAAATATAAATCTGGAGTGCACATGGTTTCACTCCAAGATATTTGGAGTGCACAGTGATGAAATCCATTTTTGGAGTGCATTTTTGGACTCAGGAGACACAAGCAAAAAACATGAATAAAACTGCTTAATTTTCCCCTTGTTTTGTGGGGTGAACATCAAAAGCAGGTGAGGGGATTTGTAGAATAGATACTTATGGAATCTTACTTTCATAGATAGATAAGATATGTGTATTTGTTGAATTTTCGCTGTGATCTCTCTCTCTCTCTACTCTTTCTCCAGAATGACACTTCCCTGTCACCGGTATTATTTTTTCTCTTTATTCAATATGCATTGCTACCTGCTCCCACAATTTGCGCATATGTATCTAGATTATTTAAACACTCTAGTTACTAAAGAAATAAAAATTATCGGTTCTTTACTCTTTTAAAACTGATCCTGAAGGAGCACTTGAGCCCTTCTTCAGTCTTTTCTTCAAGCACTTAAGCCCTTGCAGCAAGAATCAAAAAGTATTTTTCAGGCCTTTCCGCCAAAAATTCAACAGTATTAATAAGGCAAAAAGAGAGAAAATAGATAGAAGCAAAATAGGAATAATTATTTTCCTGACTGGTGGTTGCCACCAGCCCCTTGTTGCATAAAGCCAACCCTTGTTTAACATTATTCCACCAGGATTGAACAACCTTGGAAGCCGCCTTCCTTGATGCAATTGGGGGGATTGGCCTGACAACATCTGTTTCCTCCATGTCCGGTAAGACCCATGCATCTGGGTCCATACCTCCAGAGGGACAAGGACACCATTTTTTGGTGCTTGGGTGTTGCTTGTTGACATATACTGGGGCATGTATTTTTGATTGGGGTATCTGGAGTGGATTGGATCAGAAGGAAGAGGGGGGACTTAACAAAAAAGCTGGGCTGAAGTGCAGCAGTGCATCTTGAGCAACAGCGGTGCATGCACTCCAATTTTGCATCACTAGTGGAATTGGGAAGGGAGTGCACAACCATGTACACCAAGAAACTTGGAGTGTATACATAGTTACCCCAAAAGCAGATAATTATTGGAGTACATGTGTATGCACTCCAAGATTCTTGGTGTACAAGGTTGTGCACTCCAAGTTTTTTGGAGTGCACAAAAATGCACAACTTTTTGGTGTGCATGCATAATTTTTTTGGTGTGCCTAAAGGCTGACCCTAAAATAAATATATGCTTATAACAAAAAAATTGGAAAAAATGGGAGGTGAAAAACATGAATACTAATAAGTATAGTGTATAATTTTGTTAATTTAGCATATTTGACATTCATCATTGTGAAATTTTATTTCTCAATGAGATCACACCAGAAATTTCTTTTTTGTGGTCAATAAATACAATAAGCCTTTTCCCATTCAAAAATTGCTAGGAGGACTGGTTGGTCTAGTTGAAAACAGAAGGTCAAGACGGTATTGAAGTCATCTCATGTTTTCTGGAAGTCACCAGGGTCAACAAACAAGTTGCTGGAGGGTATTTTATGCCGGCAGTAGGAGTGATTGTTGATCAGGTGCAGGCTCCCATCACTGCTGATCATGCCCCCATTGGGTTTTTCCAAAAGAAAGGGAAGACATTGTTAACTTCTTTGGGATTGGAGGGGCTGAAAATCTGCTGTGCAACTATCTCCTTACAGATAGATTTCTTGATCTTATCTCTTGCAAGGAGGGTGGAAGAATGGTTTGGTGGTTCAAAATATTTAACTTCAAAGGGGGATCACAGACTAGGGGTGGGAAAAGAACAAGGCTCATAGGTTGTACTTAGGGGGTGTGAGAACTAAAAGAGGGGACTGCCACAAAAGGAAAAAAAATGGATAGTGGGATGGCTACAGGGGGAATTACCTAGAAGGTTGCACCTGTTGTGAGGGTGGGTGCTTGCAACCGGCTGTGTGGCTGCCTCCTGCAGACGCCCGTAGTTGTTGGAAGGTTCAGCAATGGTCTTGGAAACCTGGGTATCCATTCCTCTGGTTTGGAGGTCAAGGCTGATTTCAAGCTCCCTGGTGACAGGACTGAGGCGAGCCAAATTGTGCTGGGGGATGATGGGGGTTCATAAAGACTAGGGGTTGAGGGGTTGCAAATTGGGGTTGTCTTGGTTGCAGGTAGTGTCTGGACTGGTTCTATCCCTTCCCTTGGGCCACCAATTGTGTAGAGGTTATCACCAAAACCCAACTCATCAAACTTCCTGGCATCCCCATAAGCTGACCTCAAGGAATCCTCTTGAAGGATTGAGATATTGGGGACTGCATCTATCCCATTGATAGTGGCCATGTGGGCAAAGGTTTTGGTACAGAGGTGTACAGTCACCTACCAATTGTTTATGGCCAGTTTGTTTGGATTACACCACCTCAATCAACCAACTGGAAGTCATGAGGCTTAATCAAGTGGTATAAAATAGGTTTCAAAGAATGATTATGAAAATAAAAATCTGAAAAAATGTTTTGTAAAAGTTACAAAAAATATTGCAATTATTGCAGTTTTCTGAAAAGTTTCAATATTGATCCAAAAAATAAACTAAAAATTGGAAAGATGAGAATGACATGCAAGAAGAATGAAAAATAATGAAAAAAATCACCACAACAAATTATTCAGAGGTTGGTGTCCAGGTCAAAATGCAAGTTCAATTTGATCACACTGCCTGTTCCCCTA
>LUKR01001893.1:0-11098 GCA_019395275.1 Puccinia brachypodii
TAATATATTCTGGGGATTAATCACTCAAAGTGGGAGTGATTAAATAGTCAAGGAATAACCCAAAGAGTACCTGTAGGCGCTCACAGATGTGGGCCAAGGCAGGGGAGCTTTGGGGAGGAAAGATCAGTAATGAAGGGGATCTGTGATAACAGATCCTCTAAGGAAATCCTAGCCTTGGGCTAGATGTGTATTAGTATTAGACTAGTTGTTCAGCTAGTCCTTGGAATAATTCCTGGGCTACTCTGATCCAAGAGTAGTAGATCTTCCTGGGTAAATCAGAGTGTAATATAATTATTATACTCTGAATAATAATGCATAATAATTAAAATTTGAACTGGTTAATAATACTATGGAGTATTAATACATTTAACCTTTGAACTGGTTAATAATATTATGGAGTATTGATACATTTAACCTTTGAATGGTTAAGTAATAAGATGTCCCAATACAATATTAATATTGTGTGGGCGCTGTAAAAAGGTAACAATAAAGGAATTTAGTGTATATTAATTGAAAGATAAGTTAATGTAAGAGAGGGTTACAGGTAAGAGAGCTTATCTGTAAAAGATGTGTAACTTGCAGTTACTTGGGACATGTCAGGTACTGTTACATGGGATCTGTGGCTGACACAAAGTGTTTTCCTTTAGTATTACACATCTTGTGAATTTGGATATCATCTAGTTGACATGCAAGGGTGTTGAACTCTACTGAACACCAAGGGAGGGTAATTCTAATAATTCTCTTGGTTGAGATAACCTTGGTCTCAGAACAGCATTTGATGTTATCAAAGAGTTCCATCTCATGGGGGGGGGGAGTGACAGTTTTGAGAGAGTAGACTGTCTGTTCTTTTGCAGCTGAAGATAAATTGAATATATATGTCAGGAATAGTGAGTATCAATCTGAATTTTTTTTGAAATTTCAAGAGATGTCTCACTTGTAATTGGCATTTTGATCTCTTTTCAGATTTCTTCTTTTTGCTCATGCGTTTTGGGGAAAAACTTCCCAATCAGAGACCATCTGCCCGTCCCATAAACCAATGATGCAAGATACCAGTGTGTAATATCTCTTCAGAAGCTTCAATTGGATTGATGTAGAATTCTTTGAAGGCACCAGCCTGATAAGCATTCTTCCAATGCTTCAGAATGAATTTGGCAAGGAGTTGGTTCCATTGGTTTTCCCAGGGTTGGTCCCACACAAACATCTATCCTGGAAAGGTGGAACGGTCTAGATCTCTGAGGAATACCTCCCTGTAGATAGGGGGAATCTTTTTGGATGACTGGGAGGAAGTGTTTTCTTCAATAGAATTAATTGGGTGTAGTAAGATTGAGTTGGGCAGTGAGGAAGCAGCAAGCAGTTGCTCAGGGGAGGGGATCTGTTTCCAATCTTCTAATGGCTCCTTCAGGTTCAGCTGCAAAATGTCTACGTTAAAGAATATATGGTACAACACAGGGTGAATTTGAATTGGGGAGGATGGTTGAATAGAGGCTGTTAAGTTTGCGTCCACCAGTTAAGGGTTTTCCGTCCTCGTACTGGAAGCATGATATGTGGGAAGATTGTGCGTCCATTTTTTGATCATCGCAAGGAAAGTTATCTTTCAGGGAGTGACTTTATATGCTATGTATCGTGAGCATGAAGCAAAATCTAAACCTAGGCCAGTCAGCGACCAAATGATTTCATGAAGGGGAAGTTAGACATGGGAAGATGCAGGAAGGGAACAGGTGATCGGACCACATCAGATTGGCTGAGCAGACATAGGTAACCAAGGGGATTGAATCGTGAGACGCGAACGTACGCGCGCTGTGGACTCCAAAAATGATGTTGGCTTGTTATTTGGACCCCCGACCCGGGTAGCGTTTTGCCCCGCACAGTGCAATGCCATGCTTCTTTTGGCTTGCAGGTCACTATGACTGAACCAAAAAATAATAATGATTTCAGTCCAAACTGGAATCATTATTATCCTTGTTTCAATAATTTATTCTAAAATCTTGTAAAGCATTCTTATTCGGTTTATGTAGCTAGTCATGAATGAGATCCAGAAGAAAGAAAACCTACAGAACCTTCCTTATAAACCCTTATTATTATTTATTTATTTTTTAATAGAAACACTTATATAAAAACATATATATACATTTGACTTCAATGAACACGTGTATAAAAAAAAGATATAAATAAAATAAATAAGATACGGTTTTATTTTCGTTTGAAGGAAGACAAGAAAGAGAAACCTAAATAATAAATAAACAATGAAAAAAAAAAAAAAAAAAAAAAAAAACAAAAAAAAAAAGAAAAAAAAAAAAAAAGAAAAAAAGAAAAAAAGAAAAAAAGAAAAAAAGAAAAAAAGAAAAAAAGAAAAAAAGAAAAAAAGAAAAAAAGAAAAAAAGAAAAAAAGAAAAAAAGAAAAAAAGAAAAAAAGAAAAAAAGAAAAAAAGAAAAAAAGAAAAAAAGAAAAAAAGAAAAAAAGAAAAAAAGAAAAAAAGAAAAAAAGAAAAAAAGAAAAAAAGAAAAAAAGAAAAAAAGAAAAAAAGAAAAAAAGAAAAAAAGAAAAAAAGAAAAAAAGAAAAAAAGAAAAAAAGAAAAAAAGAAAAAAAGAAAAAAAGAAAAAAAGAAAAAAAGAAAAAAAGAAAAAAAGAAAAAAAGAAAAAAAGAAAAAAAGAAAAAAAGAAAAAAAGAAAAAAAGAAAAAAAGAAAAAAAGAAAAAAAGAAAAAAAGAAAAAAAGAAAAAAAGAAAAAAAGAAAAAAAGAAAAAAAGAAAAAAAGAAAAAAAGAAAAAAAGAAAAAAAGAAAAAAAGAAAAAAAGAAAAAAAGAAAAAAAGAAAAAAAGAAAAAAAGAAAAAAAGAAAAAAAGAAAAAAAGAAAAAAAGAAAAAAAGAAAAAAAGAAAAAAAGAAAAAAAGAAAACCAGAGACGAAAGGTGAGATGAGAAAAAAAAACGTTATAGGAAATCAGAATGAGAACAACAAGAACACCAAATAACAAAGCCGACAACTAATAAAAAGTAGAGACAAACCTGGTAGACTGAAACGAAAACCAATACCATAAAAAAATTGGGTGGAATGGTAGTGAGAAATGACATGTATGGTGTAAGAGAGTGAAAAAAAAAACCAAAAGATAAGTGTACCGCAAAAGAGAGAGAGAGAGAGAGAACAAGACAAGAGGGGTGATGAAAGACTTTTTGGCTAGGGTAAGGAAAATTATCGTTTTAATCCGACAAGTGCGCCGAACCTGTTAAGAGCCTCGTCTCTAACAGCCATCATTAATCGTTGAACGGTATGATTGTTATCTTGTGGGTCGACAGTCGAAGAAGTAGAAGAAGAAGGATTCTGATGGTGGTGATATTGAGGAGTAGAGAAGAAGGATTGGGTTGAGTTGATTTGGTGGTCCGAAGATTGTGGAGTAGGAGAAGAAATCCCATCGAGTAATGAGAACCATTTCCTGATCAAAGATTCTGAGATGATCATCCGATCGATAAAGATAAGTTTATGAATCGATTCGATGAACGTTTTCCAATTCTGGAAGAGGGAGGGGATAAGGATAGATTGGAAGGGGTAGGAGACGTTCCAATTGAGCTCATGATGGAGATGATCGTTCTGGGTTGATGAGGGTTGACTAGATAGAGTAGGTAGTAGAGATTCGATCTTGGAGATCGAGAGACTCAGATGACTCAATAAACTTAACTGATCTGAGACCGCTCCATAGATCTCTGATAGTTCGGGCAACTTTCCATCAGCTTGAAGAGGAGAACAACGACTCTGGATAGTCTTAGTAGAGAGCTCCAAGGAGCCCAAACAATCATTCACATAACTATTCAAGGGTACCCGAACTCGATTCCAAATATATTCTTCTCGATTCATTCGTTTATTCGGGATCGATTCTACTAGTTGTTGCTCTACTTGGGTTAATTTTATAAGGATGGATTCTAAGCTTGGTGGGGGTAATAAGTTTCTGATGGTCGTCTTCAGTTCTGGTTTCTGCTGGATTAATCCATGTAATAATCCAATCAATTCGTTCTTCGTCAATGAGACTATGTATGAGTTAGAGGGACAGTCAGTTGGTAATCTCCTTTGACAGTCAGAGAGAATAGAATGACGGACCTAGTGCAGTACCGAGGTCGATTTGGTCCTGTTTATGATGAAGGGTTCCATCGGTTGAGTTAAGATTATGGGAGGGAGTTCTCTTGGTTCGTTTGGGCAGGGTGGATATCGATTTGGGGTGGTGGTCGTCTTGAGGTTGATCGTCATCATCAGAAGCGGATCGTTTCCGAGTTTTGGTCGGTAGATGATGTTTCTGGGTTGTTTGTGCTTGAGGTGTTGTTCCGGCAGCGAAGGCCCAGTTGAGTGGGACGGTGACAGCGGGTTGTCTGAATGGGACCTGGTGAGTCATCGCTCCTAGCGGGTTCACTGGGGGGTGGGTGGTGGTCGACCTGGTGAAGAAGAAGAAGGAAAAGAAGAAACAAGCCTGTTCAGCAAGAAGGTAGATTGATGGATATCATCGATGGATTCTTACATTTTCTTGACAATTTTTTTTTATTTTTATTTTTTTTGTTGCCTTTGGTTGGAAATCCGAAACTCTAATTTTCAAAGGGGGGGCTCGCTGGGTTTGCTTACGTAAGCCCCCACAGAGACAAGCAACCCAGGCCTTTCTCATCCTGAACATACAACCCATCATGTTCACCATATCCTAGACGAGTGAGTTCTCTCTCTCTCTCAAAACAAAAAGGTTGATGGGTCTGCCAGATTATCATATATGTAAATATAGAAACACAAAACACTCCGCAAAAGATCAACAAAAAAGTATTTATTTGAATTTTTGAGAGAATCTAGAAAGAGGAGTATGGTGTTCATGGTGTAATCCACTGTAATGACCTCTAGTGGGCGTTTTTAAGTTCTCGTTGGAGATCGAGATTGAGTTCTTTCTTGTGAACGTATTCAATTTCTGACCTGATGATTCTAGTAATAGTTGAATCTTGGGGTCAGATTAAATTAATCAAGAGGAAAGGGGTTGTCAGTAGAGTATTTTTTTTTTCCCAAGATCAATGAGAAAAAAAAGAAATTGGAATACGCTTTACTTTTTTTTGGATTTGGTTAGGATCTAATCCATCAACGGGAATAGTTTTGATCCGATTATTATTAACTGATGAAGGGTAGGCCGATCGAATGAAAAAGGAACAGGAGAGATTATGAGATTGAGTCAAGTATTGATGATGATAGCAAGACTGACGATAGAATCCTTTAAGTATACCAGATCCGCCGGTGGGTCTAACGACGAACTCAACAAAAGGGAAGTCGTTAACGAACTGATAAAGGCTAGGATTCTTATTTGTGGTGGAGGAGAGGCACAGAAAGTTCCTCAGTCCAGATTGGTTAGCTCGTTGTTGATTGAACTCGATCAGTAGTTTCCGTATCGGTAGGATGAAGCTGTCTGGGTTCGATGGATTCGGTTGGCTGATGAGCTGTCTCCTGAGTATCCTTGGGATGATATGTGTCGATGGCATCTTGGTTTTCTTTTTTTTTTTTTTCTTCTTTTTTTTTGGCAGATCGTGGGCTGCGCTGAGGTAAGAGAATATCCGATAATCCGATATCCGAGTCTGAAACTGAAACCGGATTTCGCAGGAACTACATACAACTGCTGACTCGAGGACTGAGTGGGACGCCCAGGCCGAAAAAAGAAGAACATTTTCGTTTCAAGGAAAACTCCATCCACGTATGTACCAACAAACCAATTTAGCTGAGCAGGCTGGATGCTTCCCATCCCGATCGGAATAAGCTAACTTTTTTTTACTTTGATGGTTTGTGACGACTCATCAGCAACCTCAGATCACGAAGGATGGGGGAGGGCTAAGCCGGACGCGCTGGGCTCGTTGATGAGGAGGAATTCTCGATCGAAGCTCGTAGCGGCGTGTAGACTATCTACGCTTTGGTGGCGGTGGATATGGTGTCCGTCTTGGATCGAAAACAGCGCGCTGGTAAAAACAAAAAAAAGTGCGCGAATACCACGACAATCTGGACGAAGTATTCAGCCGTCTCACGAGCGAGCTAGACGAACAAGATGGCACAGACGTTTAGCGTATGTTGCTCCCAGGATCTCCAAGCTGGTTCTCATTTTTTTTTCTATACCTTTCGACTCGGTCTGCCAAACATATCCAACAACTCGTTTGTCTTGCTCACTTCAAATAATTCCCTGGGCGCGATGCTTCCAAACTTTCAGACAAAGAAAAAGTGGTTGCTACAGCAGACGAGTGACTCGGACTTTCTACAGATCAACTGGTCTACTGAGATCATCAAGGCTGGTTTACGTACCGGATATAGGTCAGTCAGATCTTATCCAGCAAAAACTAGACCTCCTGCTGGTCAAGAAAATGGTCGAATAATGAGCTTGACGAGGCGCCTTTCACTTCGATCGTAGGACCACAAGTAGTCTACATTTCTCTCTGACCTCCCAATCCTAACTCGACTGACCAGCCCCATCGCTCGACACCACTGGAGCCCAGGCCAGACATGACCAACATTAATCCTGCCTTTTTTTTTTGGCTGCGATACTCCAAGTGGTTGCCGAATTCTTTTCACATGATCAAGAGCTAAGGCGGCTACTAAAGCCGGAAGATCAGTTTAGGAATATGGTATAATTCTAATTTTAAGGTGAACGAGAAGCAGAATGACTGAAAGAGATTTCATCTACTATGCGAAATAAAATGAAGGCGCTGTTTGACGACCCAGGAAAGTCTGTTATGTTGGGTAGTAAAAGCCCCATTAAAAAAAGTGAGTTTTACCCCAGAGTCCTCCACAGAAGGGGGATTCTTCGCTGTCTTCCTCCATATGACTTCACACTCACAGGTATCTGATCATTTTTGCCATTCGCCAGCCCGAGATTAAAGACTCCCCGGTCTTGGCCACAAACTGTTCCCGCCATTGTATAGAATCACAACACCAGATGAGGTCATGGTCAGGCCAGTGCCGAAATCGCCTCACGAATTGATATTGCCGCTTAGGCATGTGAATGATGGCAGCCCTTTCAACAGTGCTAACTACTGATGAGTAGACCAGTTGTGATGGATAATGGCTGATCATAACATTTCAAGATGAGCTGATGAACATGCAGTGAGCTGCATGACTCAAAACTAGCCCTGAAGATGTGTGCTGTGTCGGATCTGTATTGTTGAGCCAAGTCATATATCAACCATCACTAGTTCCACTCAAGAATTGGACAAAGTGGTGTAAAACTTTGCCTTACTGGGATCAACCATACTGACATGGCACACATATTCAGACCTAAGTTTGACTCATACAGCTCACTTTGTGCTCATGAGTTCATCTTAAAATCTGATTGTCAGCCATTATCCACCACAGTTTGTCTACTCAGTGAACTCCAGGCATTTCATGTGTTGCCAATAATAGGAAATTGCACTATTGGTAAAGTAAAGTCAACAAGTTATAGGAAAGTGATCCCCAAATTTGTGGAAGTGGATAGCATAACATCAGCAGGGAAAAAACCAAGACAAGGCTTGCTTGCAACTTAGCAAGACTACCATTATAACTGGTAACAGTAACAACAACAAGCAAGCCTTGTCTTGGTTTTTTTCCCTGTTGATCTTATGCTATCCACCTCCACAAATTGGGGATCACTTTCCTGCAATTTGTTTTTTTTTTCTATAGGGGGTTTCCCCCCTAATTTAGGCTTTTGACCCCTGGATATTGTTAGTAACATATTTTCTGGTTACTTGCAAACTGACAGCATAATTGACTGTGCTAAGTTCATCCCAGTAAAACTGGAATGCACTAAACCAATTTGAACTTGGTTGATCTCAACCCATTGAATACAAATCCAATATATCCCCTCTTTGAATTCTATTGCATTGGTTAATGTCAACCAAGTTCAAATTGGTTGGGTGTGACCCAGTTTAACTGGAATGATCTCATCCCAGCCAATTATGTTGGCAGTGTATATAACCAGATTGGTTCATGTGGGCGCTCACAGAAATGAGCAGGAGCAATGGTGGGCCAATACAGATACATGTATTGTTAACGTATTGTAAAGTATTGGAATTACAATACATTACATGTATTGGGTATTGATAAGGGCCCCTGCCTACAATCACAATATTGGCTGGGCTCTGCCGCAGCCGGTATTGTTATTGTATTGGTTATTGTTTTTTGGCCCAAAATCAATAACAATACCCTTTTTGGGGCAAAATATAGGACAATATTGTGTGTGTTTGGTGTTTTTGACCTGATATGCACAATATCATACTGTATTGAAGCATATCTAACAATAACAATACCAATATATATATATATTTGATATCATATTGTAGTGTATTGCTACAAAGTAGCAATACAAGATAACAGGGATGGCCCTGACAATAAACACCAATATGGGCCAATACAATACACCATATTGTATTGTATTGGCCCACCATTGACAGGAGTATTGGCTTTGGGGGGAAGATCAGTAGCAGTATAGGATCTGTCATAACAGATCCTCTAAATCAAAATAGTCTTGGGATAGATGGGGATTATAAGATTTGGATCTTTGTAAGGGACTTGTAGGTGATTAAGGAGTTGCGGATTAATAATACCTGGGACAACAACAATATTTTGAAGAAATGAAGTTTGGATCTGCCTTCATGTCTCAACAAATGCTGCCAATAAGGCAACACCTTGAGTAGAAGGCTTCTTGCATGGACACCCCTACTACTTTTGTGTCATCTTTGAACGTATCAGGGCCCACAAACTGTTGATAGTAGTCAAAGGCATCCAAGTACACATCATATGCTCTCCAGCATAGGCTGCATCTATACCAGAGCGTCCTTCCCCTAGCCATCATGTGAACAGCCATAGTGCAAGTAGTTGGCAACATGATGTCCTAGCTTACTAGTGCACTGGGCAGCAGGCCACCCTGGTACTCACAACCATGATACTACTAGCTAAACTTCAACTGTGCTGCATGAACCCTTCTATTGTACATCTGTTCACAGGCTTCTCCAACTTTCTAACTTGTAGCTGATTAAGGAGTCACAGATTAATAATACCCAGGACCATGACAATGTTTTGAAGAAGAAGAAATCTGCCATTTGGTAGAAGATAGTGATGGGATGATACAGCACAATTGGTAGATTTTTGGAGTAAAAATGAATAATGATTTCTTTTCTTGTTAATTGAAATTTTCAAAAAATAATGAAATACAACACTAACTCTAACCTGTAGGTGATTAAGGAGTCTTGGATTGATAATACCCGGGACAACAACAATATTTTGAAGAAGAGATCTGTGAAAAAAAATCAATTAGACAATAAGAACAATAGTAATAATAATAAATAAAATAAAATTATAAGGATGTACCTGTTATTCAACAGAAGACAGTGATGGGATGATACAGCACAAGTGTTGAATTTTTGGAGTAAAAATTAATAACTGATGGAAAATAAAATAAAATATATGAGAATTAGTTTTGAGATATTTGAATCAATTGAGTGATAGATATTTTGTGACTTACTGATTTCTTTTCTTGTTGATTGAAAGTATTGATGAGAAAAGAAATCAGCACACACCGGGATGGAATCTTGAGAATTCATGTGCTTAATTTGGATGGTTGAGTTGTGGGATGATCTTCATTCATTTTGTGTTTGATTTTGAATAATCCGTCACCAATTTTGGAGAGTAGTTGTGATTGCCATTATGTATATAATTCAATAGATTAGTATCAGACTATCAGTTGTTGGGCCAAGAACTACAAATCTTCCCTGGTGTTTCAGAAGTTAATATATAGATATTAATATTTGAATAATAATATGTAAGAGTTTATATATTAGTCTATATCATGTGGGTACTGCATGGAGATAAAAAGAAGGGAATGTAGTATAATGTTATTGTCAGATATTTTAATATAAGGGGGGATATCTTTAATTATCTGTTACTGTCAGTTGTTGGGATATGGGCTCTCCCTGGGTGTAACTCATAACAAGTATTGTAGCATGTGTGACCTGGGTCACAGGTATACTACTTGGCTTTGGCTCTATGCTACAAAGTAGACTACAGTCTCCTTTGCCAAAGCCTCAGTACTGCATTATCATCATCATCACTACTATGTCACCAGTACCACAAGCCACAAACACTCAAAAAGCAGAGTTACTAAATGAAGAGGCAGGCTTAATCCACACCAAAAATTTAGTAAATTCAAACCAAAAATGGAGTGAACTAAAGTTCACTCCAAAAATGTTGGAGTGAACCATTTGTCACTCCAAACTTTTTGGAGTCAATATTTTTTTGCTCCACAAAGGGGGCTTTTTTGGAGTGAAGAAGAATCTGCTCCAAAAAGTGTGGATCACAGCCCAGGTTCACTCCAAAAATAAAATAAAACTCTTTTTTTCACTTTTTTTTCACTTTTTTTTCACTTTTTTTCACTTCTTTTTCACTACTCTTTAGTGTGCTGTGGTGCTCCATATCTGCTGCAAGCAACATAATGCCACAAAGCAACATCCTACAAGCTCACCCTTTGATAAGTAGGCATATATTATTTCAGAAATGGATTCTACAGGTAAAATAACCTATGGTCACTCACTGTAACTATCACTCTAGGAGCAATATTCCCAGGGATATTCAAGATTTAATTTTCCACCACTAGGCAGAAATAGGAATAATACATAAACTCATAGTTATTGATAATTATATATTGTTTAAATCAGCAGAACTCTCAACCCAATCTATGCGGCTCAGTACAATTTAGGCACCTGCACAGGCTATCACCAATTTATTACAATGCATGCAGCCTTTTCATGAACACTGTGCTGGCTTCATGCATTCTTTTCAGAAAGCTGTGCTGGCTTCATGCATTCTTTGCAGAAAGCTGTGTATCCTGCATAGTTACAAGCCCTTTGGATCTTATCTATTCATTCTCTGCAGACAAGCTGTGCATCCCCATGCATCAACAAATACACCTTGCTTGGATCCATGCAACCCGTGCAGAAGATGCTGTGTATCACCAACCAGATAAGGAAGACAATCATGCAGACCTTGCATAAATGACAAGTTACCACCAGCAGAAGTAGCTAACTTGATGCAGTCTTTGCATGAGGGCACCCAGCCAAGGGCTCTCACTAGCAGAAA
>LUKR01001895.1:0-11094 GCA_019395275.1 Puccinia brachypodii
GGGCTGGTGGATTTCGGAAACCCGTCAATTACAAAGTGTGGATTTGATGAAAAATAATTGAGGGGTTTGTAATGGTGGATTTGGAATATTTGATACCCCCTAATGAACTAATATAATACATAAATATTCATAATTCATGTATAAAAGTGAAGTATAATTGGAAACTTATTTAAAGAGAGAAAATAATGATTAATTAATAATAATAATAATTAAATAAAATTATTATTAATTTAATAGAAATAAATTGAAGTATTTTGGGCAGTGTATACTGTCTCTAAGGCTGACATAGAATCATTCCTCATTCCATAGCTTATCCACTTCATTCCTAGATTAGATAAGAGCTGGTGCAGGCCAAGCCTTCTGTTTCTCATAACATTAGATTCTGATGAACACAAATAGAGGCTCTCCTCCCAATTTACTTTAGAATACATCATCCCTCCCTGTAATGAAGTCAGAGATAGTGATCATTTACCATTACTAGCATACCAGTCCATCACCATTTGGAGTATAACTAGGGTATATTAAGTAGAGTGTCTATTATTGAGTGCCATCCTTGGAGTGATTGGCCATCCTGTTCATTGAGAAACATTCCATTAACATTTTATTACTGAATTAGAAGAGTTCCTTCATTTGTGCCACCATAAATATAAGCAAGAAATTCATCTTGTCTTGTGTCTCTGCTCTCCCAAAGCTATTGAGGCAGCCTCCCAAGCATCCATCCTTCTCAAGCTCTGAATCTGAAAAGAGTAGTTCCACAGTGGTGAGGAAGATCCTCAATATACTCAAGGCAGCTCTGAATCACCAAAGCATGCTAGAAACCTCATCATTGGGGGGAATGGCCACTTTCAAACTTTCCTGCAAGGAGATGGCAAAGATGGTCAAGGCAAAATGTGGATGCAGTAACATCAGCAAGAATGTCAGCCTTTGAGAAAGTTCAAGATGATAACCCGGTCTTGAGGTCTTGAATCTTGAAGGTTGATGATGTGAGAAGTCCAAAGCTTACGTCCTGAACAGTGATATGATGATATGTTTCAGTAACTAGCAATCTTCAGGAAGTGATTTGATGAGGTAACTTCAGATGAGGAGGAATGATTTTTAGTAAAATTGTCTTCTTGTCTTGGGTTTCTGGGGAGCATATAAATAGAGAAGATACAACTTATAAAGAGGGGGATTTGGATACTCTAATATAAGCATAATATGCCTATAATGAATATGAATATGAAGAAATGAAAAGGGAGAGAAAGGAACTAGTGCAGTCAATGTAGTAAATACAATATTCAATTATTATGAGTATGTTGTATTTACTAATTATAGGCTGACAAAGAACATGCCCACTGTGCCAGCAGTGATGGAAGCACTTCATCTCACTCGCAGCAAAATGGACAAGGTAGGCAGAGGCTATCAAGACAAGGCATGGAATTGTGTTAAGCACATCCACTTGCTGTTGAAGGACGAGCACAATTGGAGGGTATTCCTGCACACTTCATTGGTTGAGTCCATCACAATGTTCAAGAAGAAGTCCTTCAATGTGTTGTCACTTGTCAAAGATAATTGTGCAGGCCTTGCAGGGAGGAAACAGAAGAGATGAGGTGTAAAGACGCAGATGGCCAGGTATACCGGCTGGGGTATACAAGTAGCTGGATCCCCAGTACTTTACATAAGAAACTTGCTCATCAGGGCATGTTTCCTACTTAACAAATTTCCTTCTTTGGTTCCTGTACACAAGCAGTGGCTCATCTTTGTTGTTGACTTTCCTCATCTTGTTGTGTTGCTATGGCCACATGTAGCTCCCACACTGGCAACCTTGTAGCCAGGTGCTTGTCTTGAACTTTTTTTTCTTTTCTTGTTGCTTACATGTGTATGTCTGTGTAAATCTCTCATTTTGTGTTGCAGTTACACCTTTTTTCATGGGTTTAACCCATAAATAGTGAAGTTTGATCCAGTTGTGCCAATTTGGCCCAATCAGCAACCACATCACATCCAGGTCATCCTGGTTCAAAATGCCAAAATTTAAATTTAGTGGTTTCCAAATTAGACAACCTCTAACCTGGCAGGTTAAGCAATTTCACATGCGGGCCTGGCCAAATGTGGCATAGGCCTCTCAGTTCACCTAAACTAATCAATGTGGTTACCAATCAGGTTAATCTGACCTTCCCTCTAACCTCTGTGCCAACACTAACAGACGTCTGAGGGGAAAAAAGGGCTAAACTAACAGTTAGTGGTAGCAGCCCAGCATTGATATTATTGATTTGCCTAAGGCTCTTTTTGGCTTTGCCCAATTGAAATTTGTGAGGAGATGTGGATTGCAATAAAGTAAGGTTTTGAAACCTTGATTGTATTATTATACACCTCAGATTCCTGCATATTTTGGTTTGGAGAAAAATATCCCTCTGGGATTTCAAATCATAAATTTCATCTTATACACTACAAACAAATTCAGAAATTAAAGTTGGAAAAATGGATTATCATTATTTTTCACTAATGTACCACATGAAAAATTGTGGTGAACTGAGCTTCCTTAGTTCCAAAAATACACTACAAAAACAAATTAACAAATTCAATTGTATCACATTTTGTGGATGTTCCGTTGCATCATATTCACAAATGCAATGTAATCACACATTCACAGAATGTGATTTAATCCCTTTCCCTATTACTGAAAGGGATTCAATCACATTACACAAATGTGTGGTAACATCACATTCACAAATGTGATGCAACCATGCATCCACAAAATGTGATAAAATTGTTTTTGTAGTGATAACAGTCCTCCAAACTGAGCAAAACACATTACTACTCAGTTTGGAAACATGATATCTTCCCCTCATGTGGTACAATAGTTGAAAAAAAAAAAAATTGAATTTTTCCATTTTTTTTTCCTTGGAGAAATAGAACTTGTTTATTGTGATAACACGGTCACCCAAACACCATTTTTGGATATTGTAATGTCCCCGCTTCCCCCAAATTAATCCACATGGTTTCCCCATTATAATGTCCAAAATTTGGGGCGCCCAAAAAGAGCCACAATGTGTATCACTTACATGCATAAACTTATTGAGACCAACTTTGACCACCCTAACTGAAATTGCCAACAATTGATCCATTTATTCTTCATGATCCCATCTAGTACTTTTCTTTGGTTGCATCTAGGGTGTTCAAAGTTTGTTTGGATAAGTTTTTTGAGGATGGAATTAGTGAAGGACACCCACGTGGCTAGGTACACGCCCGGCTCTTGTCGAAGAGGCCCATTCCTGCGAAGCTAGCTGTTGGCACAACATTTCCCTTACTTCGATGCCTTGGCCACTTATTCTCTTACATACACAATCACCCCTGTTGAGGTCAGCCAGCGATAGGCCGGACCAACGTGACAATATCTGGTGAAGTGATATAGACTGTTCAAGCCAAGCTCAACGGGTTAATTAACTGGTGGTAGTTATCCGCAGCCCGAGTGAGGTCACCGTTTCCGATTATTTTTTTGAGTAGCAGCTCAACCCTTTTTTCTATCAAATGGATCCTTGAAGCCAATGCTTTGCTTCTTTCTTGGCCGGGATGTGCTCCCCGCGAGAAGACACCGAACCCCCCTGAAGCCTGGAAAGCCCATGCTATCCTCTGCTGGGGTGCGTGAGTCTTACACCTGCCAGCTGATCAGGGACTGTCTTACCAATCGCACCCGTCCCTTGCCTGCTGCTCGCCAGATCTCAAGATAAGAGATGGCTCAGGCTTGGAAACAGAAAAGCAGTGTTTCAATCCTCCATCCACCTTGACGACCGGCCCAAATCTTCCATCACTCGTTGCCACTGCGCCACCGGAAAGAGCGATTGCCACTCCATTCTCAACATCTGTCATCGTTGAGAGCACTCAGTCAGTTCAATCCTGGATAAACCACCTTGGGCTTGCCTCGGTGGGACTGCCTGTCCGACAAGCAGATCAACTTGGAGAGCTCCACATCCCATCCACCCGCCGCTCTGATCTATCAAAACCAGGAGGTACAACCTCAGTTTTCCCTTGAATCCCCCCTAATAAAAGATAACACACATAGTACCCAGTCAAGTGTGCTCATAGACTTCCCGATACCTAAAACTCACAAGCCCCCAACCCTTGTTGTTAACCTGATATGGCCTCTTCCAGTACGTTGGACCCGTCGCCACTCCCACCCATCCAAACTGAGCTCAGTCGAGAGCTCCAACCCAAGAAGAACTCAACCAGTGGTGGTTCACGTGGCTCGCTTGCGAACTCCGACTTCCTGGCCAACATGCCTCCGCCTAGACACCCCATGTCTTACCGCGCCTCACCCACCCAAGACCGAGCGATGGGAAGCCCATCCGGTGGCCCAGTAAGATCAAATGGATCCAGTAATCGTAACTCAACTACCTCCTCCAACCATTGGACTGCTGCCGTTGCGGCCACTAAGGGGCCTTTACCCAGCGTCATCTTTGCTATTCCTTTCCCAGAGCCTGGCCCCACGCTTCGCAAGACTTCCAAAACCCCCATGTTCATGTTATAGTTGAGTAGTTCTTTATTCTCTCCCTCCCAATTCTACGACGGAAACCGGCTTCTTCTTGAAGAGTAAAAACCAAGTTGTTGAACATTCCGCCTTCTCTTTTCTCTTGTAGTTCACCTCCCAGAGCAATCTACATCAAACCTAAGCCAATTAATGGTAAGAAAGTGACAGAAGGACTGATTAAAAAAGTCGAACGTAAATGGCAAGAAGAAGTACAAGAGGGCACTGATATCAAAGCCGGAAAGGTCGAAAATCCATCCAGCTGGAAAAAATTCAAGGGTACCGTTCTTACCGTTAGTCTAACATACAACAATTCTTTTGGCCCAAAAAATTAAAAATCAACAAATCAACTGACTATCGACCGACCGACCTTGATTCTTTCCTCCTGATTCTTTTCAAAGGCTGCGTCTACGGCCTTAGCTTGGCTTCCTGACAATAACATTAAAACCCTTGGACGTTTACCACCTGGCAAGAAGATTGGTTTGGTGAGTAGAATTCACATCATTCACCGTTCTCCGGTCCACCAGAGAAGCTGAGAATGAATTTTTATTTGTGTGTGTGTTTTAGATCACTGTTGTCTATCCACATGAAGATGATGATCTTACTTCAAGACCAGTGGATCGTGAACCTCATGACATCAGACAAGGACTCGAAGATATCCTTAGACACACTCGTCGAAAAGCGATGTTAAAAACTGGATTGTAAGCCCTTTCCATCGTTCATTTCACCCACACTTTCCAAAACCTTCTCACTCATCCAAACTTATTTTTCTCTGCCGCTAATCGGTGATTAAGGTCTGCAATGCTGTTACCCGTCACAGCGGCAATGTAAGTTTCAAATTACTTACTTTCGATTTTATGGTGATCACCATGAAATCCTCCTCACTGGGGGAAAAAAAACGACTGACATATTTAAACCTTTCTGTTTCCTTTTCGTCAATTATGATTTGAAGTGATGTGTTTGTTGTAGTACCGATCTTCCTGTTTGAAATCAACATTGTTTACTTCAGTCTTCAAATCAATGGTAAGTTCACGTTCTGTGACTAAAAATAATTAAGCAATATGCGAGAAGAGATGATTGAGCGAACTTTCATTGTTTGATGTGGGCTATATTAGGGGCACGAAAGATAGCGATGTTAACGCAGGCCAACTCTCAAGCGAAGAAGCAAGGGGCGAAGAAAGCGATGGTCAAGAAGACGGGTAGATTAGTGAAGCTAAAACAGAGATGTCGCCGATCAGCCGGAAAGAAATCGGGACCACAAGCAGAAGATTCCGAGTCTGAGCCCCCACAGCCCGCTTCTCCCCCTCTACCGAACGAATCGATGGGAGGAGAAGAGATCTTCAACATCCAAAAGTCGCGTCCAAACGTGTTCCAACCGGTGATGGCCAACCTTTATGCACTCTGTTCAGCTTCCAACCCGGTCGCTTTCCCCCCCAAACCTAAAGGCTCGCTCGTCCCCCCCTATCGTCCTGATTTACCGCTAGTCTTGGACCTCATCTCCTCATTCAAGGATTGGGTCCCCGCTGATGTCGCCTTGAGACATAATCTTGACCCTCAAATCGTCGCTAAAGATCTTCGTCAAAGTATGAAGAAAGCTACTAAGGACTATATGCGCACTTTGAAAAAAGTCAAACCCGTCGCCTGATTTAAAATCATCCGCCTATTTCTGCTTTCACCTTTTTTTTTTTGGTTATTTCTTTTTTTTTTTTTTGACATTCTTCACTTTTTCTCTTTCAAATCTGTCCAAACCCCTTTCTTCCTCTCTATTTCTTTTTAGCTTGTTGGTTTTTTCTTCTCTTTCCTGGTTTAGCCTAGCCTCCCCTTGTGTGTACAAATACATCATTGTTATCTTCTTCCTGCTCATTTCCAATCCAAACACCATTTTCTGTGAAAAATTGATGACAATGGCTGGTTGTCCCCTGTCGGGGTCTCCGCGCGTCCGGGGGTCGGGGTAACCCCTAACCGAAACCAGGAACAAGGGAGCTGATTTTCCAAAAAAACCAAAATTTCCATCGACAGCCCCAAGGAATGCCGTTTCCCCAATCGCCGTCCTTCGCAGGATCCGGCAGCGGCTCGCCCCTGAACCTGAACCCGTCAGTCGGCTCCGATGGCCCACGGCAATACTCGGCCGGATATATCTCCACTGGGCCCGGGACCTCCTACAACCATATGGATCACTCCCAAAGTATGAACGCAATCAGCCAGAAAAACAACCACATGAATAACCTATTTCTTCTTTCTCCTTTTTTTTTTTTGGTTATTTCTTTTTTTTTTTTTTGACCATTCTTCACCTTTTCTCTTTCAAATCTGTCCAAACCCCTTTCTTCCTCTCTATTTCTTTTTAGCTTGTTGGTTTTTTCTTCTCTTTCCTGGTTTAGCCTAGCCTCCCCTTGTGTGTACAAATACATCATTGTTATCTTCTTCCTGCTCATTTCCAATCCAAACACCATTTTCTGTGAAAAATTGATGACAATGGCTGGTTGTCCCCTGTCGGGGTCTCCGCGCGTCCGGGGGTCGGGGTAACCCCTAACCGAAACCAGGAACAAGGGAGCTGATTTTCCAAAAAAACCAAAATTTCCATCGACAGCCCCAAGGAATGCCGTTTCCCCAATCGCCGTCCTTCGCAGGATCCGGCAGCGGCTCGCCCCTGAACCTGAACCCGTCAGTCGGCTCCGATGGCCCACGGCAATACTCGGCCGGATATATCTCCACTGGGCCCGGGACCTCCTACAACCATATGGATCACTCCCAAAGTATGAACGCAATCAGCCAGAAAAACAACCACATGAATAATAATATGTCCGATCAGGATGACTGGGTCTCGAGTCCTATCAATTCTAATCGGATCAGGACTGGCTCTACTGCCCCTGGTGGATCGGCTTCTAAGAGTCCTTATCGAGGCTCCGGTGGTGGATTATTCGCCTTTAAAGAGTGAGTCACCAAACTTTTCTGTCGCGTCTTAATATGTTCGTGCTTTTGCTGATCCTCTTGACTTCTGTTTACAATCAGTTCAACTCCACTCAAGTCGTCTCGTAGCTCTGGTTTATTCGGATCGACAAATAACAAGGTACCCAATTCGTTGAAATCTAAACGGATGAGTGATGCTATGGAAGATGATGCTCCTCCCAAAGAAAGCCTATTGGATGAAGATACGAGTCATTCTAAACCTTCGCGACTCGTGAGTTTCTATCCCCGTTTTTTTATTTCTAGTCAAGAGTACATAGACGATTAAACTGGTGTTGTTGTTTTTTTGGTTGGAAAACAGGATCATTCGGGACACCGTTCATTAGCCTCTTCTCTATCGACAAATCGAATTAACCAAGCCAGTAACCAGAACACATACGGGGACGAAAGCCGCCAGACGAATACGAGCGGTAGCGGAGGAGGATACAAGATCCATGTATTCGGATTTACGCCTTCTCAACAAAGTTTTGTGATGGAGCATTTCAGCTCGATAGGCGAATTAGTCTGTCCGCCCGAACTATCTAGCGAGGGTGGGAATTGGGCCACTCTGTCTTACAAACATAATTCGGCTGCCCAACGAGCGGTACGAAAGAATGGTGAGATTATCGGCGGGATTATTATGATTGGATGCAAGTTTGTCTGCTCCGAGCCTTCGTCTTCCAACAGCGAGCCTCGCTGGGATCACAACCTGGTCGACAATCGAACGGGTTCTTCAGATCAACGCAACAAAAGCAATAATTCTGCTACTCCTTCTGGCCTTGCTCGATCGAGTAGTGGGATCGTTAGTAGATCTCTTAAAACGTATGCTTCGACTGAAGCTTTCGCTACTCCTACTCATCAATCCAACGAAAAGGGCTTCCTGGGTATCATCAGTAATGCCGGTAAACCTAACCCTTCGATCTTCCAGAACCATCCCACCGACGATGCTCAGAACGCTAAGGATTCCAACCAGAACTCTTCCTATGTCAATCGTGCTTTAGATCTTGTTTTTGGTTGGTAAATCCCCGTTGTTTCTTCCATCCACACCGTAATGTAATGTAATCAATCTAGAGATCTGTGGATGCAATGTCACCCTCCTAACATGGGATGTCACACAGTCCAGCACCAAATAAAATATAAAATATGTATGACCCATAACAAAATCCCAAGATGAGCCTGCTTGGGACTGGACTCTCGCTGATTGGCCTCCAGCTGGTCTCCCGCCTGCTGACTTTCCTACTCAACCAGTCTCTGCTCAGCCTTGCCTCCCCTGCAGCCCTGGGCACGGCGGCCATCCAGTTCGAGGTGCTCAGCAACACCGTCCTCTTCTTCAGCCGCGAAGGCGTCAGGGCTGGCCTGTCGAGGTCCCAGCACCAGTTCAACACCCATCCAGATCACCCCAAAGGTCTTTCGTATCTCTCCGGAGTAGTCTCTCGGCCACCCGACGCTGATCTTCATCCCCTACACGAACAGGAAGCCTGCCTCGCCGACGCCACCAACAGATAATCAACGCCAGTTTCCTACCGATACCGATCGGAATCGCATTCGGATCGATCCTGTTTCTGGTCTATCGACTAACGGTCGATGATCGGACGAGTGAGCAGAACCACTTTGGAGCAGCCTTGCTATTCTACCTAGCTTCGGTGATCTGTGAACTGCTATCAGAGCCAGGATATATCCATCTACTCTTATCGGGAGAGACTGGGCGTAGAGTCAAGGCCGAAGGAACGGCGGTGACCATCAAGACCATCCTTACACTCTTCATCGTCCGATTCGGCTTTCATCGTGGGTATGATTGGGGTCTCTTGGGCTTCGCCGCCGGTCAATTGGCTTACAGCGTGGCTTTGCTCGTGAGATTCTGGGCACCTCACGTTCGTTCTGTTACTCACTCCGATCAATCTACTCCTACACAACTGAGGCTATATCCTCGTCGAACTGATGACTCAGAGTAAGTAATCTAACCCCTTTTAAACGAGAGCTTTTGGTTCTTGATCACTGAACGTTTTTTTTTCTCTCTCTCTCTCTAGGAGCGAAGCAAGAAGCGATCATTCGACGATAGCTTCGGCTTGGATACATCCTTCTGATTTCAGTCTCTGTTATGCCCTCACTCGTCAATCAATTATCAAACAATTCCTCACCGAGGGTGATAAGATGATCGTCTCGAAAATTTGTCCGATCGCTAATCAGGGCGGTTACGCATTAGCTATGAACTATGGTAACTAGAATCATCATTTTTTCTTTCTTTCTTCCTGTGACCTAAGTCTGATTTTTCGTGTTTTTGTTTTTTTCAATTAAGGTTCATTGGTGGCTCGAATACTATTTCAACCCATTGAAGAAACTTCACGTTTATACTTTTCAAGAAATCTTTCATCCACTTCGCTAGTCAATAACTTACCTCGAAAAGAAACAACAGATCAGAGTAGTATGAATAAACAACAACAACGAGAAGAAGAAGAAGAAGAAGAGAAAGAAAAGAAAAGAAGGATAGAAGGCTCGATTGAACTGCTCAAGAATTTAATCCAATGTTACGTATATCTCGGCCTGATTTTTCTGACGTTTGGTCCTCCATATGTACGAGTAGGATTGGGAATATTATTAGGCTCGAAATCAGCATATCTAGTGGAAGGATCCAAGTCGACGATCGTCCAAGTATTAGGTGCATATTGTAACTTATTACCTCTCTTAGGCCTCAACGGTATCCTCGAAGGCTTCGTACAATCAGCCGCAAATGAGCAAGATCTGAACCAGATGAGCAAGTTGATGGGCATATGGTGTGCACTGTTTATCGGTACAGTCTCGGTCTTGAGCTCCCCATCGATCTCTCAAACTTTCTCTATCATTCCCGAAGTGGCTATCGTTATCGCTACCGGTGTTAATATGTCCTGTAGGATCGCATACGGTTATTGGTGGTTCTTTGCTCGTTTTCTTAATCAACATCATCATTCAAAAATCCACTCGCAACAACTCCCTTTCTCTAGTTTAGCCCCCTCTCCCTTCACTTTCTTCGCTTTCTTTATCGCTTCTATTATTACTAGATCCAGCCATGCTCGTTATTCTTCTTCTTCTTCTTCTTCCATCAAACTTACTCTTGACGATCAAGTTCAGCCAATCTTCTCCAAACCCGTACTCGTCCATTTACTCAACGGTATTGGTTGCTTTGGTGGTTGTCTCTTAGTAATGTGAGTTTTTTGTTTTTCTTTCTCTCCTCTACTTTTCAAAACTCCGTATATCTCTCTTCTTCTTCTTATTTACACACTCATGCCCACCTATGTATTTTTTTGTTTGTTTGTGTTATTTAGACTCGTCTCTGAACGTTCTCGTATCAAAGAACTTGTTTCGACACTTAAAAATCGACCGAAATCAGAATAAAAAAAACAATAATAAGCATACATATATATACACACATCCTTCTCAGGATATCAATGCACTTGTTGCTAGTCTAGCCTGTCAGCGTGAATATTGTAATTTTATGAGGCGCGGGCTAACACGATGCGCAATAATTTAGATGGAATGCGTGGGGTCATATTCCCCACAACCGTAGGCCCTCTCATCCAATTCTTCGTTAGTATAGAGGTCAGTATACCCGCTTGTCACGCGGGTGACCCGGGTTCAATTCCCGGACGGAGAGTGTTTCTTTTGTCTGGGATTAA
>LUKR01001902.1:0-11070 GCA_019395275.1 Puccinia brachypodii
ATATAAACCACCACATCTGCCCCAGTTTTAGATTCTGTCCCCAGGAATCTCCCACACTACACTACACCACCGTTCTTCACTCAACCACCATCCATTCTCTCACACTACACAACACTACCTGACACCATGGGATTCAAACTTTCTTCAAGCAAACCAGGCACTCCTATCCAATGCTTGCTCTGCATAGATCACCACCACCCTCATTAGAACCTTGGCAAGCCAAGCCTGCAATGGTTGTCAGAAAGCTAAGAAGAAGTGCTTGTTTGACCGGCACCCCTATCACCGCCTGCCAGTAAGCTCTAACCAATGCTCTGAAGGTGCCAGTCAGTCACCCTATTGCTGCCTCCTCATCCAACCTGGTGTCTGTTGTTGTCTCCCTCCGCCAACAAGTGATCACGGAAACTTCACTGTCCCCATCGATGGTTGGCCTGGGGACACCAAACAACTGGCTTCTCCTCCGGCCCTTTCTTCCAATAGTAGCTTGTTGCCTGATGTCCCTGTTCCCCAACCGTCTCCAAAAGCTGTTCAGCCAGCAAAGGTACCCTCTGCTAATCCAACTACTGGGCCCAAAGCTTTTGAAATGATCTTTTTTTAGGAATCTCAGATTTTTTGTTTTTGAAAAAAATGTAATTCTTTTTTTTCCAGATTGGCTCAATTGTGAATTTGTTTTGTACTCTAACCAGTCTCACAGTCTCAAGAATTAGTAGGTTAAGTTCCTGCATGATGATACACAATATACAGAGAGCATCTGTTGATTTCTTGGCCCCACAATAGGTTATGGAAATGATCTTTTGGAGAGTGATTGCAGCAAATTCCAATTGACTCAACCTTGCTTGGGTACTTGGGTGAAGATCGCCTAGCGGTTTGGACTGACAGCAAGTTCAGATGTGTGTGTTTTTGAGGAAAATCGTATGGCTTCCGATCGATCAGACAGACAGACAAGCTTGACCTGGTCATGATTGAAAATTATTTAATTTCAACGTTGCTATGGAGCTCTCACATGACATCAGGCGACCATCCCTGGAGTTCTCCATAGCCAACAGCTCTTCGTCAGTTGTCGAGCCTCTGTGTGAGGAGTTCTGCGCAGTTGTGTGCTGATGAAGGGGAGTTGCAACGACGACTGAGGGTGGTGATGGGGATAGATGCAGAGCTGGGAAGGAAGTCGAATGAGAAAACACGGTTTATGTACCTGGTCAGGTTCTGCTCGACAGGAGATCGGCGCCGACTACCACTCCTGCAGCTGACGACATAGACTTGCCAGGATGTTTGGCGGTCAAGAAGGTGCCAGTGCAGCCTCGGGGGAGTCCAGTCTCGGACCACTTCCACTGCCAGCAACTATTCCCACCACCGAAGCTTGGATATTAATTTCGTAGCGGCTGAGCCAAAGCCCACCAGGCTATCCATCCTCATACCATGGCCGGCGAAGATAACTCGTTCGTCAAGCAGTCCCTCACCGAGACACTCACAGGGCCATCGGCAGGCGCGCGGCAGGCCTCAAAGCCAACCCTGGGGAGAACACGGAGGCTGATCAACTCGAAGGACATGGCCAGTCGGAAAGCCAAGGCGGACGAAGAATCGGGCGGTATCCTCAAGTCCCTCGGACTTACCCCGACCGCCCGGAGAACCCACAAGTCATCGGCGGATAACGAGGCGGTCACCGATTGGGAGGGGGTCGAGAACGTCGACGATACAATCACCCTCGAATCTTACCCGCTCCATCCTTATGGTACTACAATATCACCCTCGAAAACTCAATCCCCAACACGACCATCCGGTTCACAGGAATCTATCAAACCCACGAAGACCGCCGATTCGAATCCTACCATGCAACTCAAATCCCAGTACCCATCAGACTCATCCAATCATCGTCAGACTTCACCTAAAACAAGTGAATCAATCATCATCACCACCTTACGTCGTCAACTTGCTGAATCTCAAAAATCACGCGAAGAACTTGTATCCAAGAATCTCAAATTGGAACGCGAGCTAAACGAGCTTATGAAAGGGGAAACTCATAAATCTAAAACTGATGGAAAAGTCTTGGGAGCGAGAGAATATCAAGAATTGGAGAAACAATTCGATGCACAGGAAAAAGTTAGAATCTATCTTCTCTACTACTTGATCATTCATCTGAAGAATTGACTTCCCCCTTGGTGAATCTACTTTCGCAGTTACTAAGTGGCTATCAACGCGAGAACGAAAGATCGGTAATCGAACTAGAAGCAACAAAAGTGAAGATGATCAAGATGTCGAATCTACTTGCGAAAGTGTATGGAGCAGATTGGGAGGAGACGATGATGAATGTGAACGAGAACTCGTCAGGAGGAACTAGCAGTAACATACCGAACCGGATGGTACATTCATCACCCTCGACCAAGATCCATGATAGTGTCACTAATCATACGACTAATATTCCGGATAACCCTTCAGAGAAACTTAGTCTTCAATTGGCTCAGGTTCAGTTGTTGGTACAAGGGATGGAAAGGAGACTCCTCTCTAGAGAAGCGGAACTTGTTGACTTACATCAAAAATCTAAACTCGAACATATCGCTCTTCAAGAGTCAATCAATCGTACCCACCCTAACCTTGTGCCTAACAATCCCCCTAAATAGTGCATTGCCCTCTTTTCCCCCTCTCATTATATATCCTTGTCTGGGATTTGCTTTCTTTCTTTCTTTCTTAGAAACAACGGAGTCCATTCTTCTGCTCTTTCAAACCTTTTTTTTGGTGATCTTTTACAATATTTCTTGTACTCATGTTGCTTCCTTCCACTCAACTCAAGACAATGAACAGAGAAGAAAAAATATTGCAATTGTATATGTATTGTATGTGTAAACTTTATATAGACCATTTGACTTCTCTTTGACCAATACATGAATGTGAATATATATCCATTTAGACCACATATAAATAAATCAAGCTTTGTTCTTGTTTTTATTTTCTGGTAGTGTGTGTAATTTCTTCTTCTTTTGTTGGAATATTTCATTCAATAGCAATCTATCTACTCTAAGGTCTCACCTTTCATCTTCATCCTGAATCCTTCAAACCATACCACCTGCTAGAGACAACACAAAACAAAAACATTGCAATTTTCATATTTACTTTCAGGTTTGTTATTCTGGTGTTTTGGTTCATTGTGTTTTCAAAACATAAAAGGGGGGGGGGGGGTTGACTAGTAGTACCTACCATATTTTTCCTCTACATGAAACCCATAATTGCCCTCATTATCAGGATTGATACCAATGACATGATCATCCTGCATTCAATTCTATTCAAATAGAAATATTATTCCAATGTAGTTAGTTAGATTTGGAACACAAGGGATGGGAGTACATATGGTGAAAATAAGTATAGCCAAAATAACTGTGGAAATGGACTTACAAATATAATGTTTTAGGAACTGGCACTGGAATTAGAGTAGTGTGAAGGATGGGGGTGAAATTTGTGTTTAGGTTGACAAATTGACTTAGGCATGTTACAGGAGTTTCAGACACTTCATTACTAATGAATGAATGTTTGTTCATTCCTTTGCAGCTCTCAAGTCACTTTTTCATAGCCTTGTTTGCCTTTGAAAACATTGAGGTCAGATTTATAGTCTACTTAAGAAGACTTGGAACATACAAAAACTTCTGGATTTCAGTGTGATTTGCCTTTGAAAACATTGAGGTCAGATTTATAGTCTACTTAAGAAGACTTGGAACATACAAAAACTCCTGGATTTCAGTGTGATGATAATGACAGCCTTCTTTTTCTTTCTTTCCTCTTCCCCTGTAAGATTTGTATGATATTGTAAGATTTGGGTCTACTTGATCATGATAATTCTACAAAATAATGAAGGCTCATTTTGACCACACAGAAATGTTTATTGAGAAGATGGCTTTGAGGATTTCCATTCAATCAATTTCAATTTTCCTGTCCCTTGATTTCTCCTTGTACTTAATGTATTAATATATATATATATAAATGTTTTCTGAAGGAAGGATTGGTACCCATCTATGTATGATTTGTCTATGTTGTTTGTCCCTTTTGTTGATTTTTTTAGAAGTGGATGATCAGTGGAAGACTTCCCGTGGCAATTTAGAATTCAGACTTAAAAGCTAGATTCTAAATTCTGCTTTCTAAATTACACTTTCACCACCAGAGTGAGGAATTAGAAATAGGATATAGGATTTAGCCGCGTTTCTAATCCAAAGGGAAGTTTTCCTGTGATTATCATTTTTGATTTTGATTTCTAAATACTTCCCTTATTTTCCACTTTTTCTTTGTTCCATTAATTGAGAAAACATAAAATGACATCATTTTGTCAAAATATACACCTTTCTCCTTAATCTACAAATCCCTGCACTCAATTTTCCAGGCAGATAATGCTAGTAGTTGGTTCAAGTTTCCAAAAGGGTGGGGTGACCAAGGGATAATGACACTGGTCGGGCTTCCTGCCAACAATTTTATTTCATACATGACTGGGTATCACACTTATGAAACCAAGGATCTGAGGGGGAAAAGGGGCTTGGCCAAGGAGAAGGCTGGACAGCCAGTTAGAGTGGCTAAGAAGAGTATCTAGGAATCTCACACAGAGGAGATCTAAGGTCCTCTGGGAATGTTTTGCCTGAACAGATTTTTATTACTCCTTGAATTGGTGAGAAAGCTATCTACTACAACTAGGGGGCTGAGCTCTGAGAAGAAGTGATAATGTTCAAGAACAAACCTGATACAGTGATCAACTTGCCTTTAGAACAGTTATCTCATAATGAGGACTAACAAGGCTCAAGAACAAACCTAAAGAGTCACAACAACATACAGGCAACACAATATATAAAATGAAGAGAATTATAAATTGAATGAAGAGAAAAGAAAACAAGACAATCAAAACTAAAACTCTATGTATATATCTGATTAGTTTTCAAACTCTCATCATTCCCTCACTAGCTCTTATCCACAGCTGGGTGAAAAAGAATAACCTGAAAATCTAGCCCCCAAGTTCAATTCAAGATACTGGTCACATTTTTTGTGTGTACCCTGCTTTTGTTGATATTTTAAATTCTTGTGTACACACAGTGGCCTTTCTATAACTCAGGTGGTTTCATCACTCTTGCCTCTTCTCTCATCTTGGCCGGAACCACCAAAAACCCAACACACTCAGCTCAAACCAACAATCCTCCTTACAAGTTGTTGCCACAGCTGTCACCAAGATCATCATCTGCAAGACTCAAGAGTAGTGGTGCTGGTGTTTTCTCTCATTCTTTTCTTTTCTAATTGTCAAAAATACTGATGTAGTTTTTCCATTCTCAGTCTCTTGTCTGTGCTAGTATTGTTTGTTTATCTCCGTCTCTTGATTCATATAAGCGGTCCTTTAGTTACTATAGTGTTTCCTTTTCCTTTTCCTTTCTTCTTTGTTTTGTTTCTTTTCTGTTTCTGTCTTACTGAAATTTATCCTTTAGTTTTGCCCCAAAACCTTTTAGCTTTGACTCATGACTTAATTATCCATGAGTTCTATTGACCCATAGAATATGAGTGAAAACCAGTCCGCAAAAATGCCCAAAGTCCTGACTGATTAATTCACACTAGTGGTGTGAAATTGAGATTCAGAAAAGCATGAAATATAATTGCTTAAAATCTTCTATGGATTGTTTCATGTGTTTTGCTTGAGAAATAACCAGAAAACGCAGTGAGCACAAGGAGATGATGACTTCGATCGAGGCAAGCAGAGTGAGCTATGAGGGACTTGTACCTAGATGAGGTACATGGACGAGTGACACAGTCAAAGAATGAGTTATGGATTGCATAGAGAGCAAGAGGAAGATGAAACAGAAAGAAAAAGAAGAAAGAAAGAAACATGAAATGAAGGAAACAAGAAAAGAGAGCAGACCGGAGAAATAACCGGCGAACGCAGTGAGCACGAGGAGATGATGACTCCGAGTGAGGCGAGCAGAGTGAGCTAGGAGGGACTTGTACCTAGATGAGGTACATGGACGAGTGACACAATCGAAGAATGAGTGAAGAAAAAAGAAAAAGAGGCAAGAGACTACAACGGTGAATCTAAATAGGGAGAAGTAATGAAACCTAATCTAGATACACAAGGTTGAGACACGTGGCATAAACCCTAACCCTATCCATTACATACACCCATCTTGACATCTTCATTATCTCATTGCTCCCTTTCGGGCACATGAATTTTTGCCTCTAAAATTGGTTTAATTATGATGTGAGTTTAAGAACGTCAATTTTGAATGCCTCTACTATAATATGTCCACTAGGTGTGGGTTACTATGGAGTCTACTGTACATACTGCTCATAGAAATTGTTTGTGATTTGATTATCTTTACTCAAAATGCTATACATATTAACTTCAACATCTACTTCTAATATACATAAAATGAGGTAATCAAGATATTAAAAAATGTAAAATACTTCCATCATTAAAATTGAGTGAACTTGCAATGGTGATTTAAAAGAGGTAAAGAGAGTAATTAAACCGCGCATGTGCTGGAAGCGAATGGCAATTCGCGTGTCATAGGTCTGTGTGAGATGCAGAGCTTCCAGCAGGCAGCATGAAGGCATCAAAGAAAGAAGCTGTATATCATAATAATGGTTAGCGAGGCACGCTTATGGTGAATAGTCTTGAATGTCTTACCTAGTCCAGTGTGATCGCTTATTTGCGTCACGAGGGAGACGTACTGATCAGGCCGAACGACAACCATACATCCAACTTTAGGGTCGATACCAAAGTTCTCGTAAATTTTTCCGTGACCTCGATGGTAGGTTTCATCGTCGGAGAAACTGGTAAACAGTTCAATTGTCAGCATCAGATTTCGGATGAAGGAACAGGTTTGCGAGTAGAGAATTTGAATTACATCTTTTTGTAACTCTGGAAACCATTTTTGCCCACTTTTGGCCGAAGGATCTGATGGAATTCTTCGCAATCGATTTGAACACGTGGTGAGGCCAGGATGGTAAGGAAGTTGAAAACTGAATCCAGGTTGGCGTCCTTGGGAGTGTACTTATTGATGGGACTAGCTGGATCATCAGCCAAGAACTTGGAAAGCTTCTCCAATCGAAGTCTACAGCCAGAATATTGTTTGACATCCCCGCCGAAAAGTAATATCTTCCATCGGCCATCCGCGCAAGCTAAATCTCCGAGCATGTGCGGTTTGGCATCTGCGACTCCGACCACTTGGCGACTATAAAGACGGGGGCCGACAGGAAGCTTGCTGGCAAGCTCATGTGACACTTGCTGGGTTCCATCTTTTGAAACAAGAAGGCTGGATGGATAGTCAACCGAAGTGCCGCTGGAAAAGATGTTCCCTTTCTGCATCGTTCTTTGAAATTCCTCGACGGAAATACCTGATTCATCTAGCACATCTTTCGCAGGTTTTCCGGAAAACAGACGAGCAAACTGTAAAGATTTGATTTAGTCAGTGATGTTCTCGCTCGAAAAAAAATTCCGTTGCGTTTGGCAGAGATAAGGAAGCTGGCTGACCTTTTGATCAAATTCGATCAAGTCACTGGCGACTTGTGCTCGTTCGACTTCGTAAGTCGTAAGAATACTAGGATCAGCCCTTCCTTGAAGGACATGGGCCAACTTCCAAGTCAAGTTGAAAGTGTCCGCCATCGATATGCTGTACAAAAAGAAGTTAGTCGCACATCCGTAAGTCACAACCGGCTTGATAACACCGTTGATTGCTGGTACTCACTTCATTCCCTGGCCGGCTTTCGGGGAGTGTGTATGGCATGCATCCCCCGCGATGAAGACCCGGTCATTCCAGACCCATTTGTTCGCCAAACGCTGACCGATTTCATAGCAGGTATACTAAGGTCAAGTCAAAGCAGATGTCAGAAGAAGCAGAAGCATATATTCAATCGACGAGCAGGATATTTACCCATTCAATCTTTGGAATTTCAATGGTGTAGGGTGCCAAGATTGATTGAGCTGCCTTCAATAGGCGGTCGGGGGTGATGTCCGCACGGTTCGGCCTCGTTCCCTTTTCAGGTTGAGGTATCTGAATATAAAGGCGAACCATATCTTGTTCTCTGGGTATAACCATAACGGAGCCATTTTGGGCGGAGTGGATTGCGCATCGCATCCGAATGTCAGGGCTGTAAGGGTTCAAATGAACAAACCGAGCTCCTCAGCGCTGTCATCCCAGGGATACGGGCTCGGTGTGAGCTCACAAATTGGTGATCGGAACACCATCCAAAACACCCCAGAAAAAGTCGTCACTCTCCCCGACCAATTCATACCCAATTGCTTGTCGGGTCCAACTCCTAGCTCCATCCGCACCAATCACAAACCGACATCGGACTTCCTCAATGACCTCCTCACTAGGGAATCCAACTGGGTTTACGTCCAACGCGTCATCCTGGAAAAGGTTGGAGCGGAAGATTCCATCTGCCGCCATAGGGGAGAACTGAGCAGGTTGAGCTTCTTCTTGAGTGAGATGACGGAGCCGAACGGTGATGCGATCCTCAGGCGAATCAGACAATGCCGAGGCCGTCATGCGTGGCAAAGTGAGCATGTCAGGACAAACGGCCCTTTCTACTTTCATGCGTGGAGATGCAGTGAAACCTCCTGATGCGCCGGAGCTGCTGTCAGTAGGCGTTGGGCTTGACCATTCGGCAATCTTATCCAAAAACATGCGTTCGATTCTTCCTTGATGGACAACTGATTGTTGATATGGTGATATTCCGGGAATGGTCTGGATGGAATGACACGAAAAGTGAAAAGGTGAGACTTTTTCCAACGATGATCGGGACATTGCAAAAATGACAGAAGGGAGATAAGTTACATCAGGAATTCGGGCAGTGCGCCCGATTTTGCCGTCAGAGTTGGGATTCCAGAAGCAGATCTCGCCCAATTGATTAACCTCTTCAAACAATCGAGCACCCATTCCAAGGGCTTTGAATACCTGTTTATGTTATCAAGTACGTTAATTCAACAAGAACCGGAGAAATTCAATGCTTGGGTCACGACTTGCCTCTAGAGATCGTGGGTTGAGCCCATCTGCTTGGCCGGTGAAGACCTGGAACACGTATAGATAATACACACAGGCCATTTAGCAACACGCGAAACATAGCAATTCAGCCGTGGTAAAGTCAGTTTTGGTCTAGAGCATTACCTTGGTACCTCGCTTATCAACGATTCGGACATTGTGGATGCCATAACGAGCCAGAGTCGCTGCCGCCATAAGACCGGCGGGACCCTATAAAGAGCATATGTCATAAGTTAGCTGTTGGTCCCCACAAGGCGTGAATGTGGGAAAACTGCGCACGGCTCCAATTATCAAAACATCCACATCCGAGGAGGCGTTCTTGACCTGCTCTGTTGAAGATGTGTTCAATGATGACATTTTTTCTTTGAAAAGGTGATGGTAAATAGAAATTCAAATGAATGCACGGGACTTGATGAGTTTGACTGTAATAAAGTGTTTGGATGTCTCTGTGAGTGTGGTGGGATGATGGCCCTTTTTAATGGGGCACGGCCACGGCCACACCCCCAGATGGCGGGTGGTTGACGCGAAGTAAAACCCACCCTGGTACCTGAACGCCTGGCGTCCTGGCTGGCACCGGGAGATGACTGGGCCGAAGGACCAGCTCGTGGTATGCATCATGCGCATAGCACAAACTCAGCTCTGTTCGAGAGACCACAAAACAGAGTCCCCTCTTATCCCACACCGGGTCACTCAACAGAGGACCTGGATGGTTAGACCAACGGAGATCGGCATGACAGGTGAGCTCGCTTGTCTCAACCTTGTCCCAACGGTGGACAGATGGAGGGCTGTTGACCAGCCCTCCCCCCAACGTGCTTGCCTCTGTTGGGCCAACGTTGAGGGTAGATTTTTTGCCACTGCGATATGATCCTGTTCTCTTGGATCTGTTGTAAGAGTTCGAGAAAATTTGATGAAAAAAGAAGAAAAATGATCGAGTCAAAAGATGACTGGAATGATAAAAAATTCTTGCTGAGGCCAAAGGTGTAGTATAATGTGCTGTTTTGTCTGTTATGCAATCAAGGGGTAATAGCCTGATTGCAAATGAATCCCACTGCAACAACTTATGGGCGGGTGGTAGGTTTAACCTATGTGGGTGGTCGTCATTTTGGCATGCTTTTGCTTGGTGCTTGACTGGTATCAACGTCGGTGCGCCAACCAACTCACTTGCTACGTGCCTCATTGCGGGCAACGGTGAACGAACCGCGAGCCCCCAACAGATGTAAGACCTGTGTCGGAGGAACTTTGGGGGTCTGGTGGGGGCCCGTAGGTCGATGGTTTGACCAACTGAGCATCTTTTGCATGACAACCTCAACCTGAATTCCAACGTTCCTCACCAACCGAAAATGCATGGTTGCCCAAAACATGCGAGCTCGGTTGAGTGACCCTTTGGGTGGCCCGCTTCCCTGCCAAGCAGCACTCTCCCAAGTAGCTCGATTCTCTTTTTCTTTTATTCATTATAATATTTCTTTAATCTTTTCAAAGCTACCTGAGAGAATTTTTTCGCAATCTAACCCCAATTCACGATGGCACGAGGAGAGAGCCCCAAAGAAACTCTCAAAAACGACTGCCCTCGAGCCAATTCCATCCCCAACAGACGACAACGTCCCAAAGGAATCACACGCAATGCCTAACTTAACTAAGTCCCAGTCGCTGTCGTGGTCGAGGTGTTGCACCAGTCCTCGAGCGAAGCGAGAGGGACTTATGCCGAAGACGCAAGGTCCCGCGTGTCACACTATCGGAATTTTGGTGTAGCCAAACTTCCACGGCACCTTGAAGATCCTTGCCACAGAAAAAAAGAGGCAACATTTCAACCAGTGAATCTTGTTGATGTTGCCTCTCTTCTCATGTATTCACAACCTAAAAGCTCCACTCCGAACATGCTAATGTTTATCTTTCAAATTCCAGATTTCCAATTTTTTTTTGGGCATATCACGCTCTGAGGGTGATACAGATAAACCAAAAAACGTTGCGGTTTCCCCTCCCCTTTTTTCCCCCGCGCGATTTTTTTTTTGACCCCCCAATTTTTTTCCCCTAATCCAATTCCAAGGGGGTAGCGCCCTCGGCCCCCCGCCAGCTCATCACTGCC
>LUKR01001904.1:0-11068 GCA_019395275.1 Puccinia brachypodii
AGCCATCATCAAAGTGCTAATCAATACAGTACAGTTACTGTAAGTGACCACACTCTGACACAAGCTCTATCTCACCCAAGAGTAGTTCCACACCGCTGTGAGAATAAAAAAGTGTCTCTCAGGGTGTTTTGTCCCCTGAACGCCTCCTTCAAGAATATGTATTTATTTGTCCGGGCTGTGTGATTATTGGTTACCTTGCTCCCCTCTGTCAACATTTGCCTGCTAGACTTCAGCGCTCTGCTTGAGCCTGATCTATAGCGTAAAGTCACAGTTAGTTAGGTTTCCTCCGCACTCAAAATGATCCTTATTTTGATTCCCAATAGCCAAAAATAACTAAAAGAGTAGTCCAGAAGATATCTCTAATAAACTAATAATAATAATAATAATGGTAATTCCTACAATCATCCTAATCTCCCCCTCCAGTCTCCTCCCTTCCTTCTCCGCTCCTCCACTCCCACGCTTTCCTGCGACCCCAACACTTCCCGCACTAGTCCGCTAACTCCACCCTTCTCCTCCACAATCCTCCATCAAACTCCGCTCCTCTCCAACACCTGACCTCTCACGCCCTCTGTGTAGCCCCAGTTAGTCAGTCTCTCACCAGCGCCTTCACCCCAGCTCCGCCCGCTGACAAAACCTAATCCAGCTGTCCCAATTCACCTGCTAACGCGCCGCTGCCACCAGTCCGCATGTGTGGTCCGCTGCAGTCCAGCCCTGTTCTCTTGATCCGGTCCGCGTATCTGCCTCTTGTTCCGCGATCCGTATCTTTTCCTTCCACCTGTATCGTGAGAATAAGCTTTTCCGGTTGTGCTTTTTGACCTCATCCTTTGTGCTTATGTCATCAAGGTGCATTTCACGCTCAGCTTTGTTTGTTACTCAGCTTTTCGCCGCTAATGGACATTCTACCACACCTGCCTATATAAATCACCACACCACACACTCCTTAATGATTTTGCTTGCCCCCCAAAAATTTGTGATTGTTGAGGCTGAGATGCTCTCCCATGCTTTTTGAAAAATCTGCATGGCAACCAGCTGGTCAACTTTGAACATGTCCTTCATCAGTGTTTTTGTCTCCTTATCCATTTCTTTGGTAAATAGGTTGATTGATTGCAAGATTGATTTTTTTTTCAGAATTAAGACTTGAAGCACTTGATGATGCCAGCGTCAAGCGGCTGCACATGACTGGTAAGTTTGGGAGAAAAAAGCTTGACTCATATATTTGAAACATTACCTTCAGGAAGTGTGTGGCCTCAAAAGCTTTCAAGTAGGAATAGAATATTTCAATATTTTTCCTTGAGTTTAGAGTTCCAAGACATTATCCATATTTGAAAGATCTCAGCTGTCATCCAAGCAGTAGATTTGTGACTGTATTGGTAGTTATAATGATTGGCTGTGTTTCCTTTGAAACATCGGGGTTTCTGCAAATTCCCAATGAAGAGTGGTGGTTTCTTCTTGCTTCCATCAGCATTACAAGTGAGAGCTAAGTTCATCCAAGTTTTTTTGGAATTGACTCTATGGGTTTCTTTGAATGCCAGACCAACATCAGGTGGCATGCTTCAAAATGTACGCTAGTCACACACAGTCAATAATGGTGATGAGATTGAAAGTTGAAAGCAAACCAAAACTTACGAGTAAAATATCCTAGTCTCATCCATTTTGAATATGTCTTTGAGCTTGTAATCCTTTGTGATTTCCTGAATCCTAACAACCTCGCTGTTGACAACGGTGATATCAACTGAAGCAGCTTTGCCATGCTTCCAGAACGCACAAATTTGATGTCAATTCTTGAAATATTCAAGCCACCCAGAGCTCAACTTAAGCCACTCTTCAGAGGGCATCCCATTGAGCCAAGCAAAGTCTTGCCATTTTTCTTTTAGAATTCCACCACTAACAGGTAAGCTGTAGTGAATAGCCTGAGTAATCCATTCACTCAGTGCTGCTGTGACTTTAGGGTAAGCCAGGGTTTGGATTTTTTTGGTTGCATTGTGAGAGCATTGTTGGTGCTTTTCATGAATTGGGTCCTTGGCTTTCAACAATTTTGAAAGAAGAGGTGGCTTAATTTTTAACTGGGGAAATATATTTTTGAAATGTTCACAAGTTTTTGTTTGATTCTTCCCATTCTTATGATGCAATCCAAGACTTGGACCTTCTCCACATAACTGGCATTGCTAATTTGAGAGTTGCTGTGAACAACATCTGAGTTTTTTTTTCTTTTACGCTAGATTCTCTGTTGGAGCTGTTTATGTTGGTCGGAGTTGCTGGTTTTTTGGACTAGAATCTTTGATGGATTGAGATGCTGATTTTTTTAAGCTGGATTCTTTGATTGGATTGGTTGATTTCTTCATGCTAGAACCATTGTTTGTTGTGATTCCTTTATGTTTGTCAGAATTTGTTTTTGATGGTGTTTCTTGTCTATCTTTTTTCTTGGCAACAGTTTTTTTTGCAATGTGAGTTTTGTGCTATCTTTAAGGCAGAAGTTGTTGATTTCAAGGAAGGTTTTGAAATCATCAGAACTGAGACTAATTGACTGATTACCGGAAGCTGATGAAATTGTACTAAGGCAGCTAATTCATAATTCACCGCCAACAAGGTTTCCTTCTCCATCCAACCACTCTTCCCTGATAGCTGTAAGAGATTATCCCTTGTTCATCTTGGCTGTAAGCTGAGACTTTCTTTATTTGTATTCAAGCTTCATCAAACCAAAGTGATTCTCTAAAATTTCTAAGTTGAGTTCCTTGAAAGGTTTGGTAGCATCATTCAAACTTGGTTGTGTGGACCCTTCATGAGTGTAGAGGGTGTTTGCAACACAGGAGATGTGGAGCAATGACTCGTGTGATTGTTGGAGAAGTTCAACAAAGATCTGGGTTGCTTCTTGAAAGGCTATTTTTTGGTTTGGTTTTGGGAGAGGAATCTGTAATTATGAGGATGAGAAGGTATTGATGTTTTACGGCAACGGCTAGATGAAAAAGGGATCTGTTATTGATACTATGTCTTGCTAAATTTTTGAATTTCTTGAATCATTTCAGTTGCTCAAATACCCTGAGAAATGTTTAGTTCTTCAATAAGTGAAAGAAGATAGGACATGATCTTTTCAAATGGATTGATGGTAGCTTGGGACAGGAATGTATGCAGTTATGGAACATTGGTTCTTGAAAACTGGCATGCAGTATGCTGTTATGCGGTTTGGGCTCAAAAAACTCTGGTTTGGCAGGCGCCAACTCCGGTTTCACAGCCCAGCCATGTGGTTCAGCAGATTATGATGTTATATGAATATGCGGTTAGACAGTTTTAACTGTAAAATAAAAACCAGTGAATTCCTTAACAAGCCACAAACACTAGAAGAAAGGAAATAAGAAGGAAGGAAATTAAAAGTAACAAACAACACACTGAGCAATGTGATGGGTAAGCTGTCTGAACTGGATCTCCTAGTGACATCAAGATCTTTATCTTGATTGAGGAGTGAACAAGAGAGAGAGTCAGATAAGGTGATTGATTCAAGAAGTGATTGATAAATAATTACAGTAACAGAGTTTGGAGATTAATTATGAATCTTGAATTTTCTATACTTGAGTCTTGATTTCCAGAAAATGAGTCAAGATTCTTGTTCCGTCTGAGGAATAAGAGTAGTGACCAATGGTTCCTTTTAACAAGGCAAGAACCAGCCCTAAGCAATTACACAATATTTACCCTGCGGCGTATGTGGTGAACTTTGATGAAAAGAAGTTTTAAGCGGAGTGCAGACCAGGGATGAGCGCGATGAGCGCCCAGAGGATCTTCTGACAGAGAGAGGACCAAAAAAGTCCACAAGGAGCGCATAGAGCAGAAAACTCAACAGTTATTTTGGATTCTAGCATCTCAGCCCACACACAAAAAGTCAAGAGACTTGTTCAAATGGTACAAAATAGGCTTTAAAGAATGATTATCAAGGAATGAAAACAAAAAAAAAGTCAGAAAATTTGTGAAAAATAAAAAAGAAAACTGTTTTTTTGAAGTTTCAATACCCATTTCTGAGGGGCAGGAATATACAGAAATCAAGGAATAGCATATAGAAAGAATGAAAAAAATGAAAAAACTAGACCCAAAAAAAGTTGAGGTTGGTGGGCAGACAGACTGAAGCTGCAAAAATCAAAAATTTCAGTGGCTGATTACCATGTGGGGTGGTAAAAGGCCTACAAAATATCCCAGAAAGCTTGAGGAGGGGGGGGGGGAGGGTTGGCTGGGGTAGGTTTTTGAAAATTTTCAAAATACGCCACCCTAAGTATTGAGTCTATAGCTTGTGTACAGAGCCCTGTATCAACAACACCATCAGAGGAAAAAATGGAATCTCCTTGATTATTCAAGATGTGCCCTTGGGGGATGGACCATTGGATTCCCCTTGCTTTTTGCATCCGGAAGCCCACATCATATTTATTGTCACCTGTGCCTGGGCCAACCATGGCCAGCCCCCTGATGCTTGGGGGAGCCCAAGCAACATGATTAAGGGCTGTACAACATCTTGCACAGCCCTTGAGGCGCAATACTCAGGGGTGGTGTATTTTGAAAATTTTCAAAAACCGGCCCCAGCCAACCACCCCCATCCCACCCCCTCCACAAGCTTTCTGGGATATGCTGTGCTTCACATCTTTTTAAAAGCACCTGGTAATTATTTTTTACACAATTTTCATTTCTAATCATTCTTTCAATATGCCAATCTTTGATTTCTGCAAGTGTCCACTGGCCACAAGTGGATATTGAAGCACTTGAAAAAAATCAGTTTTATGTTTTATCTTTCAAAATTTTTGCAACTTTGTTGTTTGTTTTCATCTCTTGAGAATTATTCTTTGGAACCTATTTTGCACCGTTTGACCAAGTCTTGTGAACTTTGGTTTGTGGGATGAGGTGCTGGACTCCAAAATAACATGCCAACTTTACCTGTCTAGCCACATGGTTATGTTTTTGCGTACAGTACGGTATATTGGCCTGATTTCAACTTTGACAACCCTAAATGTGAAATACAGTAGATCTTGCATCTAACCTAATTACATAAATAAGTCCCAACCTTTGTCGCCAAGTGTAACGCTAGAGAAAGAAAACCAAAATTTTAATTTTAATTTTAAGCTAAGTTATTCAGGGAAGGTTCCAGAACTTGTTAGAAAGAGTTTTTGTCGAGAGTTTTGGAATATTCTAGAAGTTAGGTTGTGAACTTGAGTTGTACATGAGAATATTTAAAGACTTTGAAATTGTAGCTCGAGGGGTTTTCTTTCCCTCGTGGCAAAATCTTTGTACCAAATTTTGTCATTATCATCACACCTCTCATTTTCGTCATTACTTCAAAAGAAGAAATACAAGAAGTTATAAATAAAGAAATCCGAAATAAAAATCTCTAAGAGAATTCAAGCGCCCAAATATCGAACAAACAAAGAAATTTTGAATATCCTTACCGAATTCAACCTCGTAGCTTGTCTCTAGTGAGGTTCGGAGTTTCATAGCTTGTCTGAGAACTCTAACCCCCCCCCCCCCCCGTCGCTTACACCAAGCGTCCCTCCGTTCCCTCCTCTGCTGAACTTCTGTAAAGCCAAGTTGTAGGGGCTTGCACGATAGATTG
The DNA here is from genome assembly GCA_019395275.1 of Puccinia brachypodii. Taxonomy (NCBI): domain Eukaryota; kingdom Fungi; phylum Basidiomycota; class Pucciniomycetes; order Pucciniales; family Pucciniaceae; genus Puccinia; species Puccinia brachypodii. The sequence continues at coordinate 5,582 of LUKR01001904.1, forward strand.
AACGGACTTAACTGGTCCCACCGGTCGCGAAGGCGAACTCCTCTATATTCTTCTCTTTTATCATGTACTCGGTGGTGTAACCTCGCTCCGGCCGAATGGGGCTCAGGTAAAGGGCATGAAAAGGGCTGAATCGTGACTGGTTTCGTGAGAAGCTGTACAAAGAGGTTATATAACAACGGATAAAACAGGTCTTGTAAAGTGGGCCGATGTGACAACTACTTACTAGAATACGCGACGGTGAGAGGAAAGCACGAAGTGGCCAACCGAGTGAACCCGGCCAGTAGCTCCGATGTGATACAACTTATGTTTAAGGAGTGGCCGGATGCTCGACCTAAATATGTATGCATGTACATTGTATCGTCCATCGTCGTGGAGTGGTACAGGAGGCTCCAAATGAGCTGACCCGGTACCAGAAATATTGTAGGCCTGCTTCCGCAAGATGGGCTGCACGCCCAGACAACTCGACAAGTATTTGCAGGCGTGGATTCGGCGCCTTTATGCAGATATTGGCCGCCTCCGATACAATTAATGTTTTTGCTCCCGAATACAGCTGCTGAATTATTTTCGAGGGTATGCCGTAGCTTGGCTTTCAGAGCGGATGCCAATTGGGATAAAATAAGAAGGGCTGTCGCTGACCCGACCTGTCCGGCCATCCCACCACACTTGGCTACCTCAACCAACCAAACCAGTCCCCAGTTTCTCATCGATCCACCTTCAACATGAATGCCTTTACATCGACTGTTGTTGCCATTGCGATGATGTCAGCGGCTTGCAATGCACTCACCTTCCCTTGCCAGTTTCCCAATATAGGCATCTGCGAAAAGCGATCCCGTCCTCTCGGAAACGATCCAAGTAAATGTGATTCTCTTCATCCTCAAAGTGTTAACGAAGGAGTTTGCACAATTGGTGACTGATTACCCTGACACACCTGATACCATTCGCTAAACCTAAGAGCTAAAAATTACGTGTGAGTGCTGTTATCCTTATTACTGCGGCAGCATGTCACTCCATTCGGCCAGATTAACATTCCTTCACACAATTGGAATGTGACCTCCAAGTTGAACGCGCCTACTATCAGTCCGAGACCGAGAAAGATCTCTCTAATTGCAGTGTGGGGACGGGAAAGTGCTGTGACTACAGTTCGATACTCGACGAAATCCCACAGGTCAGTGGTTTATCCGATTCCCCACATTTGATTCCAGTGATTGACATGAAAGTCCAATACTTCGTATTTAGGGTCAAGACGTCCCTTCAGACCTCACCACCAAGTGTCACGACGTCAAGGTTAAAAACTAGGTGGTCCCAGCCTCCTTCACCGCCTAAAAGGTTAGTTGTGGACATCCGCTCTTGTGCTTCCGCGCTCGGTTTCACAGGAGCCTGACAAATCTTTTCTCCCCTCAGCTATCTATGTTCAGAATTCCGATCGAAAACAACAGGACTGGATGCTTATAGTGGACCCCTATCGGAGTAGCATTCTGGGCCCTCTTTCTGGACCAATTATTTAGTTCTTCAGTTCCTTCCCCCTTGAGGAGAAGTGTTAAATAAGCTGCGAATCTTTCAACAATATTAACCACTTTGATGGTCTTATCCGAGTAGTGCCCGGCGACTTGCGTGCGACCACATCTCGGACCAACTGAGTTCCAGTGGTGACGCGATCGGAGGAGTCCCTGGAGCTACTCGGATGGAGGCATGTACTCGTCTACTGAGCTCAATGAAGTCGAGCAGATAGCCCGACAAGCTAGGGCCGACGCGTAGTCCGACGAATCTCTGTGTCGTACACGGTTGAAGCGTGTTGACGGTTATAGGGAAAAAATCCCCAACAGTGATCCTTGAGTATTCCTCGTTTACATGTGGTTTCTTCAGCTACAACAAGGGGCATTTTTATTGAAGTGTCACAGGTTTGATTCATCTGACTGAACTGTAACGACCCAAACTGGGATGATAGTGGAAATGAATAAGAGAGTCTTAATTTCGGTCATTAAGAAATAAAAAAAGAGAAGAAAAAAAAAAAACTAAGATAATGAGATATAATAAAATATAACATGTGAGTAAGATAAGTGATGTGATTATAGCTTACCTGGGATGATAGTGGAAATGAATAAGAGAGTGAAGAAAAGAAGAGTTCCACCGGCATCCCAGGTAGGAGGCTTTTAGAGAATTGAGCAATGGTGTACAAGCATACTAGTGACATGTATGCTTGTAGTGGATAACTAACCATAATATGAACAACTGCGGCGGATCAGGATGAGCAATTGATGAGAGTTTAAGATCTGAAACCTAATCTAGTAGTAAAAGAAATAACCGCTTGTCCACCGTTGTAATTTCTTTTTCTTCATTCAAGTTTCATCATCTTATCTTGTCTCGTCATCGCGCTCACACACGATTGTCTTGTTTTCATAGGTCTGATCTTTCCTTTAATTTCTTTATTCATCTTCTTCAAACTCATGTTCTATTCGTTCTTGTCTATTCTAGGTGTGGTCCCCTTCTTCATCACTCACAGTAGTGATCCTGAGTCTCACTCCTCGTCGGTTCTTCATAAGGTGCTTATTAATATAACATTCAAGTTTCATCATCTTATCTTGTCTCGTCATCGCGCTCACACACGATCGTCTTGTTTTCATAGGTGTGGTTCCCTTCTTCATCACTCACAGTAGTGATCCTGAGTCTCACTCCTTGTTGGTTCTTCATAAGGTGTGGTTCCCTTCTTCATCACTCACAGTAGTGATCCTGAGTCTCACTCCTCGTCGGTTCTTCATAAGAATCCACCTCCTTCTCAGTCTTTAATTTTCCTGGCTCGTGATGGGCGTTGAAGTAAAGTTGGGGGTTTCCGTCAACGGCAAGAGAATGTATTGCTTCTGGCCTGGTTGATAGTTAAAATGAGATTGCATGTTGTGCAGACGGATATATAAACGGGACAAGCTGAAGCGTCGCGAGCGCGCACTCGGTCCCCCCATGACTGGGCCAGGACTAGAAACCGTCGCCTGCATCATGGCATCACCGCCGAGGTGCTTGGTCATTGGAGGTCATTGGTGACGCTGTTCCCAAGTACGACACCCCTAGAACGGTCAACTTTTGACCATCTCAAGAGATCGAGGAAGGAAAGCACTGAATGCCGCGAGTGCCCTACGGTGACCAATGTTGGATTGTTGTTCTGCTCTCAAAGGGCTTCATCTTAGCTACTGGTGTAGACATTCAGGACATCTGTCACTACAGGTTCCACCCACCATTCAGGGTATCTTACTTACACCAGTAGCATTCATTGACCCACTAGCAGCCATTCACACTACAGACAAATAGCTGTTGCTGTGGCCCGCAGCGTCACCCAGACGTTTTGAGTCAAACCAAATCCTCACGCTACGTCAGGAGCAGAGACAACTCAAACCATGAAACAACAGATCACACTACATTACCTTTACAACACCAAAACAAAGTAACCCTGGGGACCCTGGATTCCCCAACCCTGCCCATCTTCCTGGAGGGCAAATATCTTGCTAAGTCCCCCTTGAGCTTGTGGCACTGGCCAAGTCCCCGTTTACACACGCATACCTGAGTACATCTATATACATCACACCTCATCAGGTGTCATCACCCGATTTGCCACTGTGTAAGGTCAGCCGGCCAGCAAACCTACCTGACGGCTCACACCAGCCAACATCTGTTACACCTCACCTTCCAGCACCAACAGCACAGGAGTTACTACTCAGCAACCAACCAACAACAACATCACTCTTCACCAGCCTGCCTGTTGACCACCCTCCCTTCATACCCACATCACACCAACCGCCAGGCCAATATCCTCCTCTCAACAACACATATATCTTACAGTCCTCACACCCCCAACCAACCACAGCCCAAAACAACTTTGAAGTCACATTCCTGGCTGGCACTAATTCACCCCCTGCTTGGCACAACTTGACTCCTCATACTGCTCCACACTGGTTCACTCCTCATCCATTTGACACACAAGATATTGTTTTTTTAGCTTGAATTTGATGTTCTTTTTTCTTTGAGTTTTTTTTTTTCACTCAAACTCATATGCATTTGTCATAACAGGTAAAACTGAAATTTACTTAGAAATCAAAAAATGTAAGAAGAATAAAAAACATCTTAGAGCAATATCCAAAAATATAAGAGCAAAGGAAGACATGAGAACAGAAAAAAGTCATATAAAAAAAGCAACAATAATACCGGAAATCAAGCAGAAAACATATATTCTTGTAGTCTCAGAAGTCTAGTAATTGCCTGCCATTCAAAGGATTGTCTCCATCAGAGTGAAATTCTTCATGATGTGATCTCCCCATGGACAAATCTTCTTGATTATCCTCAGGAGGCAGAACCCATTGCTTCTTCTTTTCTTGCTGGGGTGTTTGCACTGGACTTTCCTTGTCCTTGTCATCAGTGTCATTGATTATTAATTGCTTTCTTCTGGTTGGATTTTTGAAGTAGTTTTGTTGTGCTGATGAATTTTTGGCTTTCTTCATATGAGTCCTGTTTGAATTGGTCTGAGCTCTTCTAGTGGTCCAAGATCCTCTAGCGGTCTGAAATCCTCCAGCAGTCCAAGATCCTCTAGTGGTCCGAGATCTGCTAGCATTGTTTCTTTGAGGTGTGCAACCGTCCTCATCTTCCAAGACACCACCAACCTCACCTGATTGAGGAGCCGGTGTTTGAAAATGGACTATGAGCCGGTCCGGAGTGCATCCCGCCATGGCTCCATCAAGGGCCAAGTCACAGTCTGTGAGGAGATTCCCAGAGCCGGCAGCACTCAACAAGTTGACCAGAGCTGTTTGTTGAACCGTTGCTCAACATATCTTTTTCTCCAACGTCCCGGCCAACTTGAAGTGAGGACCAATTGATTTCTTTTGTATCTGAAAACAACTGAAGACATGATAATCTGATGTCCAAAATGAAAGTTGAACACAAAATTTGGTTTTTGGAACTGGGAGAGTAAACATTAAGGTATACCTGCGGATGACACTCTGTGATGGAGTTGCTCTGACCCCAAGGATCACTATTGCCCATCAAGCTGCTGCTTCTGAAATCTTGATGGTGTTTGCTTGCAGGTTGGAAGATTTTCAGTTCATTTCAGTTCATTTCAATTGTGTGTCAATAAGTTTTTTTTTGCTAATGCAATAGCTGACATGTATTCAAGTAGATGAAAGTAGAACAAGAACAGAAAACAATGACACTCAAACATGAAAAGAATAAGAAGCAGAAGAAACAGAAACAGATTGGAAGGGGGGAGAGAGGGAGAGAGACAAACACAGTAGTCAGTAGTCAACTGCTCTTTGACAGGCCAAGCCAGACCAAAGGCCAGATGAGGATTGGGATGTCAGGAGAAGAGTGAGTATGTCCCAAATCCGGAGTGAGAAGGAGGGGGGACGGCTAGGAAGACAAGGAGAGAGAGTTGAACAGATCCATGGAGGAGATATTGTTAGAGGGGTCATGACTAGAGGGCGGTGTGGAACTACTCTAGGGGGGAGATAGGGC
>LUKR01001906.1:0-11050 GCA_019395275.1 Puccinia brachypodii
AAGTGAAACGCTGCAAGAAGTTTGAGTCGCAACTCAAACCATTGAATGCCCAAGCCCTTGAATTCATCCCCGGCGCCAAGCGCCATGGCATCGTCAAAGAGTTGGAGTTAAATTACTTATTGAATACTGAAGACCCCAAGAAAAGGAAACATACCGACTCCATCAACCTAACCCGCAAGAAGATCAAGACCTACGCTGATGACAATCTCAAGTGGATCAGTGTGGATAGTGATAGTGAAACCTACAGCTTTGAAATCGAGTCTGACTCCAACACTTTGAGTATAATCTGGCTAGGCGACTCTCCACCTGAGCTTGAACTCAATGCCTTGAGCGACAAAGAAAAGTCACTACCTAGATACGAGTTCAACATTGGCTCAGTAGCTTGTGATAGCATCATCGACTCTGGCGCAGGATCAGTATACCTGGACGCGAAGGTAGCAAAATACCTGTATGGGAAAGATGAAATTGACGTGGTCCAGATAGCCCCTTGTAACGTAAAGTTGGCAAATGGTCAGATTGAAAAAGTGACACTCAAGGCAAGATTTGTCATGACCATCGACGGACACTCTATGGGGATGGAGGCTTTCTTAATCAACTTGCCCGAAATGGACTTAGTATTAGGCCTGCCGTGGCTATGCGCGACCCGTGCGGTTCCAGATTACAACGACCTTTCTTATACTTTCATCAACAAGAACAACAAGGTTGTAAATGTTAGACCATATAACAGGAAGCCAAACGAAGACGGTCTCAACTTGATGATGTCGTATCAACACGTTGACGGAGATTTCTTAAAGTTGGCAATAAAAACAGCCCTGGAGTCATTTCGAGAAGTAATAGGCTTACCAGATAAGAAAGAATTCAAACACGACATCAACACTGGCATGGCAGCACAGGTAAAAGTATACGGTAGACCATACTCTCCACCCAAACATCAACTCATCAAAGAATTTGTCAAGGACGGCTTGCAAGGGAATCATCCGACCTAGTAAGTCCCCATGGTTGGCACCCATTATCTTAGTGAAAAAGCCAGATGGAACGTCCAGGGCGTGTGTTGACTATTGAAAATTGAACGCACTCACCGTCAAAGACTTGTTTCCGCTCCCTTGGATAGACGACGCCTATCAATTCCTACAAGGTGCAAAAGTTTTCAGCACAATTGATCTGAAATCTGGATTCTGGCAAATTAAACTAACAGAGAGATCAATCCCAAAAACAGCTTTTGCGACAAGGAACGGCGCGTATGAGTTCTTAGTGATGCCGTTTGGCCTCTGCAACGCACCGGCGACCTTCCAGCACATGATGAACACCATCTTACAAGAGTGTCTAGGTAAATACGCTCTAGTCTACATGGATGACATTATCATTTTCTCTAAGTCGAAGTCGGAACATGCGGGCCATATTAAAAGAGTGTTTGAACTTTTAAAAGAAAACGATCTAGTAGTGTCAGAAAAAAAGTGTAGATGGGGACAAGAAAAATTACTCTTTTTAGGTCACATTGTGGATGGCTCAGGTATCAACGTCGATGACAACAAGATAAACAAAATCAAGGAATGGCCAACCCCAACTAATATCACCCAAGTAAGAGGTTTTTTGAACTTGTCAACATACTACAAGTGTTTCATCAAGAACTTCTTGAAGATAGCAAGCCCACTTTACAAGCTGACAGAAGGATCGCCAAAAAAGGGGGCTGAGATTGAGTGGGGGGAGGATCAGGCAATTGCCTTCAAAAATTTGAAGTATCACCTGGCTTGAACCGTCATCCTCCATCATCCAAAACCCTTCAACCCTTTTGTTCTCAATACCGACGCCTCAGGACAAAACATTGGTGCGGTCCTCCAACAAGACCCAGACAGCGAACCATTAACCAAAGACTTTAACCTTGAAGAATACGCCAAAACAGTCAAAAATTACAAACTCAAACCCATTGCTTACGAGTCCCGGAAACTCTCCAAAACTAAACAAAACTACTTGGCACAAGAACGAGAACTCCTAGCTATCGTCCATGCCTTGAAACATTTCCGAGGATACATCAAAGGCTCACCGATCCTTGTAAGAACCGACCACGAGTCACTCAAGTATTTCAAAACTCAGCAACACGTCAACCACCGTCTAGCGAGATTTGTAGATGAAATCAAATTCTTCAACACCCACATCATCTACTGCCCTGGCCCAGAACAGATGGCCGCCGACGCGTTATCACGCAAACCAGACAGCAAGTCCGACCCGAATCCTCCCGAAGTCGCCGAATTGTTGTTCACTTTGGAACCAGAAATCAAGGAATCCTTTGAAAGACTCCAACACCTGAAGGAAGAACATTTGAGCGATCTTGTATCCAAGGGCTTCAAGTTAATCAACAAAGAACTCTACAGGACCAATAAAGAAGGCCTAAATCAAATCATTATCTTCAACCTTGACCGAGCAAAGAAACTGGCTCAAGAAACTCATATACGACTTGGACACAGGAACACCCGGGATACACTCTATCAATTACAGAGCAAGTGTCATTTCCCCCACATGAAAAGAATTGTTGAAGAAGTTATTTTAAACTGTAGTGCCTGCCAGTTCTGCGCGAAAAACTCGGACCAAAACAAGATGCCCCTTCAAGTCATTGAACGTAAAGGACCCTTCGTGACTTGGGGAATGGACTTCGTTAGACCACTACCCATTACACCGCGCGGAAACCAATACCTCGTCACTGCCATCGACTACGGGACCGGTTGGGCCTACGCGGTACCAATCCCTGCCCGATCTGGGCTGACTGCTGTGAAACTAGTTAAAACCATCATCGAGAATCATGGGTTCCCACACTCTTTGACTACCGACAACGGCAGCAAATTCAACGGACACGTTTTCAAAGATTTCTTGTCTGGACACCAAATCAAACATAATTGGATCTCCCCCTACCACCCACAATCAAAAGGCCTGGTAGAAAGATTTCATGGAACGCTTGTCAACGCTCTTTGTAAGTACTGCGTCCCAGACAAGCAATCAGAATGGGATCTATACTTAAGCTTAGCTTTGTTTGGATATTGAACGTCGAAAACAGCTGGATTAGAACGCTCCCCGTTCTACATGTGTTACGGCATAGAACCAACGGTGGCGGTAACTTATCAACAAGACTGCCGGGAATCAACCTCTCGGAGATCCAAGAATTTCAACAAAGAGAGGATGGAACAACTCCAAAAAATCAATCAAAAAGCAACCATGCGGTCCGCGAAGAATGAAAAGGTTTACCACAAACGCAATTTGCGACCCGGTGAACTAGTATTACGGAAGTTTGAGAACAGGCCAAGTAAGTTACATCCTCAATGGGATGGGCCATTTATCATACACTCAGCTAACAGCAATGGAAGCTTCAGGTTACAGTCTCCGAACGGCCATATACTTAAATTCACAACGAATGGTGACCGGCTTAAAAGATACTATGGAACGACTGCAACTCTACACTTCAACCGCAATGTCAAGAAGTCCAGCGGCGCTCTCTCTGGCAACAATGAAGCTGCCCAACGAGCCCGAGGACGAGTTCCAATTGCATGAATCAAGCACGGAGGCTTGAAACTCCCGAGGGGATGATGTGAAGCCCCCGCTTCCTTATAAGGCAGCAAGCCTTATAAGACTGTTTAAGGTAACTGGCTTCGGCCACGTCTTCTCTCTTTAGACTGCTCTTGGTCTCTCTGTCTTCCTCTTGAAGGCCACTCTTGGCCTTTCGTATACGTTCCATCTTGCCGCTCTTGGAAGGGCTCTAGTTGTACTGCCGTTTGCGGCTCAGTTGTTCTTGTTCTCTTTATCTTGCTTAATCTAACCTTGTATATTACATTACTAAACTTGGGCCGGACTCTTACTAGTCCAGCACTTCTCTTGTACTACTAGGTCCCATCCCATGGGACTCCCCAGTGTTTACCTGTATCCTCTCCCTCTACCACTTGAGCTCTACCAATAACCTCTTGTCTATAAATAAGGCCTCACCGTTCCATAGCAATGAAACCCCAACTTAGTTTGCTTGTACTTTCCAGCACCTTGAAACTGGCGAGCAATCACACGGGAAAGGAAAGGTGTAAGTATCTGGTCAAGCATTCCAGAATCAAGCACGGAGGCTTGAAACTCCCGAGGGGATGATGTGAAGCCCCAGCTTCCTTATAAGGCAGCGAGCCTTATAAGACCGCTTAAGGAAAACGGCCTTGGCTGTGTCTCCTTCTCTTCAGACCGCTCTCGGTCTTTCTGTCCCTTTCTTCAATGCCGCTCTCGGCTGTTCATTTATATTCTAGCTCGCCGCTCTTGGCAGAATCTCGGTTGTACTGCCGTTCGCGGCCCGGATACTTGTATTTCTTCTATCTCGCTTAGCTAACTTAGTATATTGTATTACTAAACTCGGGCCGGACTCTTACTAGTCCGGCACCTCTTGTATATTGCTGAATCCCATCCAATGGGATTCATCACCTGACCCTTGTAACTCTCTTCTCTCTTCATTTGAGCACCACCAATCCTCTCGTCTATAAATACGACCCCTTGGGTCCTCAGCAATGAAACTTCAACTTAGTTCGCTCGTACTTTCCAGCACCTTGAAACCGGCGAGCAATCACACTCGTCGCCTCTTGGTCACTGAGAGCTCAGCAAGCATTGCTTTTCTCTTTTGTGCATTCAACCTGAATGCTCCTTTGATATTGTCCGCTAATGTCTTCGCATTCGCGTCCATAAGATCAGCAAGCTCCTGGCTTGAGCATTTCACTTGTTTAGCTGCTTTTCGCTTGTGGTATTGCTTTCGCCGACTACTTAGTGCTAACTTCACATGCTCAGCATGTTCGATGTCCTGTAGTTTGGGTAATCGGGGGTCATCGATCTCTAGTTCGGCTGCCCGAATTCCCATTACTTTATGTGACATGTCATGTGTGACATCCGCTGATGATCGGGTCGAGAGCATACACAGACTAGCTGAGGCCTGTTGCTCAACATATTGAAGCTCTTGAAAAAAAAAATCAGTTTTATTTTTTATTTTTAATAAATTTTCCAACTTTATTTTTTGTTTTGATTTTTTGATAATCATTCTCTGGAAGCTATTTTGTACCATTGGACCAAGTCTTGTGAGATGAGGTGCTGAACTTCAAAATAACATGCCAATTTTACGTGTCTAGCCACTGTAGATTGGTTGAGATTGACCAATTTTAAATTGGTTGTTTGCGTTCCAATTTAGCTGGGATAAACTCAGCCCATTCAAATATGCTGGTAGTGTGAGCAAGAATCAATTCCAGATTGATCAGAAACCTTAAATCAGTGTCCGTGATGTATCAAGACTTTTCCTGAGTTTTATAGTGACTGGAAGGCAGCCCATGAGTGTGTAAATTACAATATTGTAAATATGAAAGCCTTTGAAGATTTGTACATTGGTGTGATTTGAAAGTAGTCTCAATTTTTTGAAGAAAAAAAGAAGAAAAGAAACACGAGGAGGGGATAAAAAAACTAATCCAATTTAAGACCCAATCCAGTCACAATACTATCATTATCTCCTATGGATAGGAGTGTGAAACCAAAAAATTAATTTTAGTCAGGTTGACTAATACAGAACCAGGATCCGAAGGAAATGATGTACTGACCTTCTTCTTTACCAATCATTAATTCCACACCCCATAAGCCCAATGTGACAAACACATTGATCCTACGACCCAGATTAAAGGTCGAGATGTCAGCTTCAGGGACTGATAGACTCGGGCAATTTAGTATAAAAATTCGAAGTACCATCTCCAAAAGACTTGATGACCTTCGTTATTGAGTAACAACAGATGCGTATACACCGATATCTGTAACACAGTCAAAAAGAGGGGGTTCGGTTTCCGAACTTCCCGCAGAAAATGCCTGAGAAGCTCCCAGAGGGACTCACCAGAACAAATCGAGAGTAAGAGACTATGACAGTCATGATTCTGACCATGGGCTCTTCATCACTCAACCGCCGAGCATAAGCAAAACCGCTGTTGGCCCGTTTGATGGCAACGACAATTCGACTAGCCCCATATAGTGCTACGACTCGATATAACAGGTTAATGAACACCGGTAGTGGTAGCGCAGATGAACAAGCCAATAAGAAATCGAGTCCTGCTCCGAAGGTTGTAGACACGAAACCTATGATGGCCGTGGCGCTGGGTACCAATTTAGTGTTGACATCAGCTTACAAAACCCCTCGAATCATAAACGACTCCAAATAAGATAAAATGACAGACGAGCGGAGAATTAGTGGAGGAAGCGGGGGGACGGCTTCCGATTTAAACGAGCTAAAGAAGGAAACTGGATCTAGTTTCTCAGATGACAGCCCTATTGTTTATTGCCCGACCAAGAGATTGGCAAGACAAAGTTTCGAGTCAGTTCAACTGGAATGCCATAGAACCGTGGAGCGAAAGCGGGTCAGGTTATTATGGGACGTACAATAGATGTTGTAGCTAAGATAAGCCATCATTAAGCTCGTCTCGACTACATTTCCCTTCCGATTGCTAATTGCAATGCCACTCAAGAATACGACACTCGTCGCACTAACGCCGATCAACGTAGCCGACAGGCTCTCTCGAGCAGCGTAAGCGTATGAGTCGAATAGAAAATAGGCCGACCCGACATAGACAGCTGCTGATAAGACAAGAAAAACGAATGAATACGATTCGTTTTTGGCTTCAACTATGTACCGCGAGATCTGTCCAACTGATTGTATGCAAAGTAACGTCGAACTGTTGAAAATAAGGATAAGTACCCTTGTTAATGGTGGGAGCCTAGGATGAAAACAGTAACTTGTGTTTTGTTCTCATTTGCTTTGGGGGGAGACTGAGAAATAATAATGAAAAGGTAAAAGGCTTGCATTCCTTCCAATAAAACGAAGACTGGCGTCGACCAAGTCAAAAAAACTTCCCACAACGACAAAATCCGTCCCACCAAATTGCTGCCCAAGATAGGATTCCCAAGTTTACTTTCATCCGTTGAATAAATATTGAGCCAGATCAGGAGGAAAGTTGGAATGACTAAATTTTGAAGCAGCCCAAACTGAGATTACCAAACAAGAAACCCTTTACAAAGATTCAGATCATCTGCCACGAGTAGGTTTTTCTCAGAGGAATACAAGGGGTGAGGGATCGGAGACTCAACTACTTTAGTAACAAACGCAAATCTCGTATTCCTGAAGATGAGATATAATGTGGAAAGCGCCGAGTAGTATAACGCTAGAGACTTTTGTTGTCGAATGGCCGAGCAGCGTATCGGGGTTCCATAAAATCCGTAGACGATCGCCAGTAGTTCGTGCGACGCCCAACGAGTACATAAAACGCGTGTACAGAAGATGGGAGTTCCAGTCAGTCAACGAGCTACGCTTGTAAGACGTTTTGTTCATAGTACACAAAGTGAGCCCACTCACAGCCGACAGAGCCAAAAAGCATTCCTTGCCTGCGATCTAATTAATCAAGAATAAGTAATCAACTCGAAAGCTCAGAAATTGGGGCTCTCCGGGAAAAGCGATCCAGTGAAATTATACGGGTGCTTTGGTAACGAACATCGAGTGCGAGTGGTAGATACAGTAAGATTTGAAGGAACGATGCAGTTCGGCCAGCCCTCGTTATGAGCCGGTTAATCATCCTAAGGAGTAGCCTTGATGTCGATTGCACACTTTCCTCCTACTCCGGGGTGGGGAATACCTTGAGGATTATCTGTGGGCCGGGTCTGGACTCCGGTTCGGATAGTCCGGGCGCGGGGCACTTCGTCGGGCCCAGATCACCCGATCGGTGACATTCCCCCTTTTGTGAAAGTGTGCTTTTGCTTGTGACATTGCCCACACTGCGAATATCTGATGGCCTAATTCATCCAGGGGGCTGAGAGTTGCTTGTCCTTTCATAAAAAATCCAAAAATCGGTCCATCTTCTCAGCTCAATAAATACCCAGCAAGAAAACCCACCCGCTGGTAAATCACTCCTATGACTAAAAAAAATAGCTTAGATTTTTCTATCATTCCTCCTACCTTTCAAACCATGCCCTGCCCCCCTCCCCCCACCTTGACCCATATTTTTCTCTTATTTTTGCCATCCTTCTTAAAACAATTAGACAATTTGCACTGTGTTCTCAATTGATATCTATTTTGTTGTGTGAAATGAAGCAAAATAGAACCCCCATAATTACTCTCCCCGCCTCCCATTGATCCACCCTTGAAACTCATCTTCCAAAAACATTGAGTATGCCCCCCCCCCTCCAAAAAAAAAATGTTTGGGGGTCCAATTTTTTCTGTGATCAACCCACAGCTTACAGCCATGTGTGTACGGCAAGTGAGGCTGTTTTCAAAAAAAAAAAAAAATGTCACGGAAGGCAAACTTCCTCTAAACTGCTGTGTGTGTGGGTGAGCTGCCATCCAATGCCTGGTCACCATTATCCTCATCTGACATGGGTACCCCTGGTCTAAATGATACGGAGCCCAACTGTGATCAGTGATTCAGTGCTAATATCAACATTAACTTCCTCCCCTTGCACAATCGGCTAAGCCACAACATCACATGATGTGTGCCATAGAAGATAATTATAGCGTTCTTTGCCCTTCCAGATATGATAAATTGTCACTAACATGTGAGTAGGAGTCAAGTTTTTTTAATTTCTTAGGCTTTCTGGTACCCGCTTTGGGGCCCCCCAAAGCAACCCTTTTCAGCAACTTGCAGGTCGCATATCCGCGTGGAGCTGGACTGCCAGTTGTTGCCGGGTATTGAACCTCTCCATAAAAGAGTAAAACCTAAATTCCCATGTATATGAATTGTATGGGTGTAATGAATTATACTTGCGAATGATGTTTAAATAAACTCTGGTTGTTGCATCATAGACTATACGATGCATTTGATCAAGTGGTCGGTAATTCAAGACATGTGAGGTGGTATATGTACCGTGGATCGGGTGGTTTTGACTTGGAATAGATTATGAAAAGTTGAGGTCCCAGTGATCGAGGCAGTGGATACATGTGTGGATTGAGATAAAGTAATCCAACGACTGCAATTTGTTTTCCACTTTCTCTGTGTCTTCCTCGGATTCATCTTTCAAGACATTGGGTTAAGCATATCGAGAGGCAGATAAGGATATATGAGTCCGAAAATGAAATAAGACATCGACTGTTTCGGGAAGGTGAAAGCAAGAGGAGAGTATCTATCGGTGGATACAAAACGAGAAGAGCTAACAGCATTGTATATATGTAAGGTCACATCTCAAATAAAAGGAATTGGTGGAAACTTTGGGAAGGGATCTCGGGAGGAGGGACAGTGAGCATCAGCGGAGAAAGAGTGAAGAATAATTCAATGGGCGAACGTCTCCACAAAGCGGGGTACAGGGGGGCGTTGAATTTTTATCGATTATTCTTTTTGAAAAATAAAAATTTGGGAGTGGATAACACGTTCCATGATGGCCTACTGTATAAGTTTCGTGGCAGGTTAATAATTTTAGGGTGAGCCGGGTGTGAGAGAACTAAAGGTGCGCAAGGAGACAAGCTTCAGGTTCGCCCCTCCAACCTAGAAAACAAACCAACTCGGAAACGAGGTCAGCACTACTGAATTGAACATTTAAAGTCAAGATAGAGCTGGAGCATGACTGACCTGCTCGACCATCACGTCAATCCTGTCGTTATCACTCATGTCAAGCTAGAAAGATTCGAGGAAACGAGAAACTAGATTCAGCGTCAGGAGACAAGCAAGTGAAAAAGAAATCGAAAGCGCACATCAAGTGGGGTATCCTACGACATAAAAACAAATAGATGTCAATGTCAAGTTCAAGGTGCTGAAGCTTCGCGTAGTTTTCAAAAAAAAAAAGAGCTTACATCGGCTTTAACCCTATCGTTTATTACAACAAACGCAAGGCGAATGATAGGTCAATCAATCAGCGATGTGATTCTCGGTCAGACAGAGTGGAGCTCTCATGAATTTGTGGGGAGCTCACTTGACACCATCGAAGATAAACCGTATTGTGTTGGGCTCATGACCGACTCGGTTTGCGTATACGTCCATCAGTTTACCAAGTTTGGTTGTCGTTTTGATCTTGAAGAACACTTCCTTCGATTGCGCATCGACGACTTTGATCTAACAATATCATGCGGCATTTGAGGAAAATAGAGAAAGTTAGGTCGGAGAAACACACAAAAAAATTCCGAGACAGGATCTCAGAGAGATGAGCGATTGGGTTTGCTTGCCGGGATCAGGCAGGTCAAGATATTAGACTGACGTTAATGTGTTCGGGCTGCTGGCTTTGTTCGTTGTCAGACATCTTTCCGAATGGATATGATAGCTACGATCTGATAAGGTTGGTGGGCTTTGATCTGTGGGATGGGGATTGATTTCACCAGGTTCAGGCTGAACCCAAGGCCGCCGATTCAAGCGTGATGGGGTGGATGTACTTAAATATGTAAATGTTTGTTTTGAATTTTTCTTTATTTATTTTTTTCAAAACCCCCGAGGCTCTCACCACGACCCCAGGCGCACGCGGCCATGACCCCTGCCCACGCGCTTACCTAAGCACATCAACACAGCTGAAAACAACCCTCAGAATTCTTGGGCTAGATGCATAGCACAGCCTCAAGAGACTACATGATGTTTGTGTAGATTGAGCCCAAGCTGATAGACAGGAGCAGAAGATAAGGAACTGGGATATCACTAGGTCTGATGATTCTTCCAGAATTTTCAAATTGGCTACTTATGCAGGTTAATTGACCTATAAGGTTTGAAGAAACCTGTTTTGATGATGATTGTTGAAAAAAGAGTCCAGAAGTGACCAGTGTGACCAGTTTAATGAAACTCAAAACTAATTGGAATTCAACACCCAAGTCAGCTGCTTCCCATTAGCCCATCAGTTTACTTATGATCCCAAACCATAGCCCATCATAGCCCTATACAGAAACTCTCATTTTCCACCAATTGAAAGTTGAAACAATGAAATGCTGCGGAGCTAGTCTTCATAAATTAAGAAAAATAAAATAAAAAATAAAAAAATAAAAAAATAAAAAAATAAAAAAATAAAAAAATAAAAAAATAAAAAAATAAAAAAATAAAAAAATAAAAAAATAAAAAAATAA